>NCVS01000329.1:0-40422 GCA_003055095.1 Goniozus legneri
CACTATATGAAGAAAAAAAATCGAAATTCCAAATTTTTTTGCTAACTTCACGTCGGTGTAATTCCCATATGGTATGATAACGCAGCTAACTTCGGGCTGTCAATCATATTATGCACAGAAAATAAGAAAATTTGAGGTTATAAGTATTTTTACCACATTCGATTCGGTGGTATACCGTATAATACGTGATAGGTTATAAACAATTGGGAACTGAGAAATTTTTATAATTATTCATTCGATTATAAAAAATAAATTATTAAAAATGAGAGAGGCATTACTTTCAAATTGTGAGCAAAATTTCGTAAATAAAGCCATTCAAGCCGGAATTGTAAGAACTCTTTAATAAATTTTGATCATCATTTATGAAACTTGAAATATATATTCTTTTTAGCGACTGGACGGCAGAGGATTATTAGAATCACGACCAGTAAAAATATATTTTGGATCTAATTGGGGATGTTGTATTGTATCATTGGGACAAACAAGGTTTAAATTACTTCTAATGTTTATGAATTGTAAATATGAATTACTAAATTTCTATTATTACAGATGTGTAGCTCAAGTAGCATGTGATATTCAGCAACCTAGGCCATCACGGCCAAACGAAGGAATGATACATTTGAATGTTGATATTAGTTCTCTTGCAGCGGAACATTTTGAATCTGGTCGACAAACAGATGCTGCTGTTTTAATTAATCGGCAGCTAGAAAAATGTTTAAAAGATTCAAAATGCATTGATTTAGAAGCACTCTGTATAGTGGCTGCCAAAAAAGTAATTATTTAGAATTAAGTATTTTTTTTTAAAGCGATTGATTTTTTTTCTTGAAAAATTATAGGTTTGGAATTTAAGAGTAGATATAAATGTCATAAACCATGATGGAAATTTGGTTGATTGCGCATCAATTGCAGCAATTGCTGCTTTATCACATTTCCATAGACCAGATGTCACATCAACAGGTGATCATATTATAGTACATCCATTCTCAGAAAAAGATCCACTTCCTTTAACAATATATCACTATCCGGTATGTGTCACATTCACAACATTTGAAAAGTTAGTAAAATTATTATCTTATGAAATTATTTCTTTATTAATTCACAGTTTCAATTCAATTTATTTACTTTACAGTGGATGTACTGTAATGGACCCAACATATTTAGAAGAAAGAATAGGAGTTGCGCATCTCACTATGGGAATAAATTCATATAGAGAACTCTGCAGTTTGAACTTTGATTATGTAACTAAAACCTTAACTGTAGAAGATGTGATATCTGCTGTTTCTAATAGTGCAGCTAATTATGCTGCAAAATTAGTGGAGCAAGTGAAAGCTGCTGTGTTTCAAGATAGAGAAGCAAGGTCTTTAATTGGAATTTTGTTTAATATATTGATTCTTTGTTATTGAAAAAATAAAATTCATTTTCATTTTAGATATAAAAAACTTCACAGAAATTCTAATACATTTGAAGAATGTATCAGAACAGATACAATAACATCAATGATGCAAGAACGAATCAGTATAAGATTACAAACACCAAATAAACTGGAGAAAATGGAAACATCAGGTAAAATTAGTTAGAAAAACTAAAATTCTAGTCCCAATATTATATTCAAATTTTCAAATATAGACAATGAAGATTCAGAGAAAAAATCTTGTATTATTAAATGTGGAGGAACATCAGCAGAATTATATTCAGCATTGGTAAGAAACAGAAAGAGCTATTATGAAACAAAACAATCATTAGAAATTAATGGAGAATGAGTGAAAATTACATTATAGGAAGGCAATCTGATAGGAGAAGGAGGTCCAAGTACTTGGGTGACGAGTGATTCTTCTGACGAAGATGATGGTGATGTTCAAATTATAGATACTCCTGCAAAGGAAAAGCCAAAGGTCGAAAAAATAGGTAATCTAATTTATTGTTGAAAAAATATGTTCAATATATTGCCATAATTTTTTATAAAGATGTTATTTTCATGAAAAAGATTCTCCATGTGATACTTATATTCAATATTATATTTTTAGATTTAAATAGCGATAGTGAAGAAGAAGTTACTCAGTCGGTATGAAAATAAAATGACTCATACCAAACATCAAGAAAATGAAGAAATGAATTAACATATTGAGCAGAGTAGTTTTTGAAAACAAAATATTTATATTTGTAAATTCATTTCAGTATGTATAATGAAGCAATTCATGTACATGATTTATTAAGTAATAAATTTATTTTCTAAATAACTGATAATAAGAATTTACAATTAGGATGTTTTTTCATTCATTAAGTTTTGAATCCTGCATAAATGAAATGTAAAATCATAAAACTTTCTTTATCCATCATTTCATAATATTATAATAAACAATTTTTAATAAAATAAACAAATTATTGTAAAAATAATAAGTATTTCAGTCCAAAAGTGCTCTACTCATTGATATTTAAAATATATACAGGTAAAATATATTATACATGTCCATATAATATATAAAATAAATGTTAGAAGCCGCAAGGATGAAACAATTTGATACACTTCAGATAAATTCCTCATAAATGTACTATACATGTTGTTCTTATAAAATACTTAGATATTTCAACAATTAAAAATCCAAACATAGCTATCTTTGTTTACGAAAGCTAGACTAATTACACCTTCACTTTTAAGAATCAGCTAAGTTGCATCATTTGTCAAACCATTTTTTTGATCGAGTTTATTAGCATTGGTTTTAACAGTGTAAAAGAAAAAACTCAATGCTTCCTTCTCAGCTACTGGTATTGTTTTGAAGTGTTTCATGATTGCCTGGAAATAGAATAATGTTATATATTAATACAATTCATTATAGTGTTAAAGTTATTATAAAGTATAATAGATTATTTACATCAACTAGTTGAGCTTTATTGAGACCTGGACGAGTGGGAACTTTATAATGTTTCTTGTAACGACGTAATGTACCAACTTGCAACTGAAATAGATCCACTTCTGGTAAATCATTATCGGTTTCTCCAGAATCTTCCTCTGAATCTTTTCGCCTTCTCTGTTGTTGCTGTTTTGACCTTGCGCATTGAATTACTTGTTTGTGATAATCACAAATATATATGTGGCGAGCCTAGAATTTAAATATACAGTTCAATATTAAATTGTTTAAAATTGTTTTTAAATTAAGAAGAATTAAGTTCTCACCAATGGGTCCAAATTCAGTTTCAGTCTCCTCTGTGTAACAGTTTTTTGTATCCGTTTGCTGTAGGAAGCGTTACCAGCAGGTCTAGTACAACGCTCGCCTTCATGAACGAGACAACAAATTTGATCTGTAGCACCTCTAGAGTCCTCTTCACCAGTACTGAATCCATTCATTTTGAATAATTATCCCAAACAAGGATCTTCGTAAAGTCAATACAATATAGAACTAATAGTTCACAACTGTTAACTTTAAATAAAAACTGTTTAAAAGTATTTTTAACCAGAATTTATATTTTCATAATTTAAATCACATGTTTATGAACTCAATGCTCGTGTGAATAACGGAGAAGAACAAAAAATGTTCTATATATTCATATGAATCACGTTCTGTTGAACAAGTCTCACAAAATACGTTATCAAATTTGTCACCTTTGACGCATGCAGACGACGCACATTTTAATTACACATACTTTTATCCACGTACGCGTTCGGCAATTAATTCTTTTAAATCGTTACCGGCCGTCAAAACAAAAACCAATAACCACGTTCAGTTGAAATCGTTTTACATTTTCAACAGCATTTTACAGTCGATGTTTCATAGTGCCGCACATGTATGATTTCGTGCATTCATGAAACACGTTTTTTATTATTTACAAACAGTTGTATGCGAAGTACTGTAACGTACAGTGTTTGTACAATTTACACGAAAATTTTATAAATTCAGATTCCGGTTCGGACAACCAAGCCAAGCCCTTGCATCGAGTTTGTCACTAGCACCAACTGTACGTAGCAAAAATTCTGCAATAAATGCCGCCTATCTACCCGGTCTACCGACTTTAGAGACGGCGTGAGCATCGTAAAGGTGAGATGCGTAAGTTCACACGAAGACCAGCAGAGGCGTTCAAAGAGCGAGAAAGAGAGCACGTTGCATAGCGTACTGTATGTACAATTAAATACAGTATGTACATACCCAACATGGAATTGTCGAACGAATACACAAATGGAAAGGAAAATCCACTGCGACTTTCTCGATTGAGTGGACGAGTAGTCGCAATTTGCAACTTCATTATCTCTTCATTTTAAAATTTAAATGTAGAATTTCATGCGTAGCATATTGATCGGAGATACCGACATTCCGAAGATTGTACTTTTTCAAATAAAGATAATATTTCAACGGTCTACCAATTTAATTTTCATTTCAGTTAACAGATAGAAATAAAAAAAGTGACAGGTGATGAGTCGTATAATACACGAGCATGTACTTTTGCATCACCACAATTAATTACGTGTTTGGCAGTTTTATACTGTTCATAGTTTTTTAGCAATTGATTCGTTAAAATCTTAGACAAATAAATACAGGTGGAATAATTTTTAAGGATATTTAATGTCAAAAATTTTTGCCGAATTAACTGCGCATTAAATAAGTTTCCTTGCATAACTTCTAGTATTGGTAGAACTGCATGTTCGTTTTCTCAACCAGCCGCTGATACATTTTCGTCTACTAGCGCCATCTCGAACAAAACACAATCCTAACCTTAGTTATTTACGACCGGCTAATTGTTGTAACAGGTAGCGATATAATTTTCTAATTAGAAAATAATAATAATTTTTCAATATTAATTATTTATTGTATGAGTAAGAATTCTCATATTTTAGTAAAACAATATTTTAGTTGAGGACTTTCTATGCGTAATTTTTCCCGCCCTTCGCACGAGCAGACATTTTAACGGTGGGGTAAAAAGAAACGCTTGAAAACATAAAAGCTGGCAGGCTATTGGCCGACTTTTTGCGGCTTATCTGAAATAAACCAATGAGGTGGTGGATTTTCCTTGCTGACTACCATATGCCGCACGAGTGGCGTGGGGTCGCGATATTCGAAGCCGAGAATCCTTTTAGCCGTAGAGGACTGTTCAGGTAAGAAAAATCTCAAATATTTTTCTAACACGGCGTTGACATATTAAATGCTTATCAACTGTACGTAGACACGTCGGTGCTGTTCCGCTTACGTGTTAAATAACTGTTTGAGGACGAAAGTGATAATTACAGTGGCGCGTTTTTATTGTGCGTGTACGGGTTTTTTTACTCCTCACTTTCAACACACAACCGTCATAGCAAATGGCTGCCCCGTGATATGCTCGGCTAGTGAGACTCGCGCGCGGTGCGTTTTGGACCAGTGTTGTTGTGGCCGTTTTTGGCGACTCATTTTTTCGTCGATAAGCGCCTACGTGTACGTACAAGAAGAACAGGGGGTTACGTAAAACGCTGTAAATCGAGTTCTGCGTCTCCGAGACATGTCGGTATGGCTAAACTAATATATCATAATAAAATTTCGTCAGCGAGTGGCTCTGCACGTCCGCCAAGGCTGTGTGTACGTGCGCTCTCGCTTGCGCCATGCATTTGGCGTATACGCGAAATAGTCTATATAATATAAAACATTAGTTTCGGATTTTTTTCATCGTATTTTTTTATATTTTTGTCAATAGTATGCATATGGCTATTGTAAAACAGTCTATAATTCGCTATAGTGGTTGTACTTTTTGTCATTGCTCGAAGTTGCATTGTGCGTATCCATTCGTGAATCTACATGAGTGTTGTTTTTTCTTCTTATTTTACCGCTAGCCCCGAATTAACGGCGGGTACCTGTCACTTTATTTCGTCATCTTAGTTTTATAACGAAAATTTTCTAACCTCAAATCAATCAATTATTTGTATGGCAATATTTTTTTATTCGGTTGGTAGAAAGTAATATTTTACGATTATACCGAGTGGAAAACTGCGAAATGTGGCAGTTACGAGAGCATCCGATTTCGTTGAAGTCGTTTAAACGTGTTTACGTTGCAAGCGACGCTTTCCTTGAGTGGGCACTAACGCCATGCTGCACCACTATATACTCTGTGAAAAAAAAGTGTCAGAATCGCGCCAAAAATAACGCTTGTGCGTTTCTCTGTACTTTGAGCAGATTGTGCATTTTCAGCGATATCTTGATAACGTCTCATTCTTAATTTTTAAGATCTTAGTAAAATTTCCATTTTTTGCTCGAAATTCTCCTTTGTGTCAATAATTTGTTTCATTTGTGTAATTAAATATTATACGAGCTAATATAAAAACATTCAAGTATATAGGGCTTTACAAAGAAGTTTTATAGAATTATTATTATTATGAACGTTTTCGAGGAGTGACGCGATGTTATAATTCACTTCGGATTATTTTGGCGCGAAACGGTTCTTGCGTTCGTCATCGTTTACATACACAAGCTATGCATGCGTTTTCATAAGCTGATATCTTTATGCTTCCTCGATTAAGTACTGATTTTTTTATCTTTGTCTAATATCTTCCTTTATTCATATTTCAACACATTTTTACAATACATAATTACGTTTTGTAAAAATTGTTGACTTCTGGAGGTTTTATATTTTTTAAAAAAGTATCAGTATTATTATCACAAGATGATTTCAAAGATATTTTAATTGACAATCATGAAATGATTTTATATAAACATATTAATTTTAGTGAATTTTTATTTCTCAGATTACATACACTATAAATATTATAAATGTAATACCATGAATATAAATTAATATCTTAGATTAAATATACAATAGCACCACGTGTGTATTTGAATGAATTCGCGATTGCTCATTTTACACTACTTACTCTATACATACTTACTCAGTACATGATAAGTTTCAATTATAATTTAAAAAATTCTCTAATATTTTCTTTTATTAGTATCAATAGCATAAATTAGTTGCAAATATATAAATTTATGATGATTTATAAACATTGTTAATATTTCTTTTTGTGGGAATAATATTTTTATTATTATCAAAAAATTAAGAAAAAAATAAGAATTAAATTAATTAAAGACGTAAACTTAAACAAATACCAGTATTATTTTTCATTTCACAAACACAATCTAATTATGTGTTTCTTACAGTTAGATAATAATTTCATAGAATTTGACATAAATAATTAATTTTTTGAGATGTATATTGTATATTTTGAATAGGAAAAAGTTCCTAAAACTTGTTATTTAAATTCTAACGTTTATCTTCGAAGAAATTAAATTTTTGATGGTTACCAGACTAAAAGGTGAATGACTTTTCAAGGACGGCTCCAATTCTTATTTCTCATGATATTGAGTACTTTTAACTTCAAAACCTTCGTGACAAGTTGGAGTCTCACTTGCACTTTCAATTGATAAATACTCAGAATTATTTTTTGTCATCATCTTCAATATCTAAAATTAATAAGACGTTAATTTTTCTTAACATTAGAGCAAATGAATATTTTTTCATTTAAGTGGAACTCATGATTAAATTTATGAGATAAAATTTATCCTGATAATATAAAATGTCGAATTTTTAAATAATTTGGTCAGATATTCAATAATCATTCAATTTAACTTTTCAATTTTGGTTTTTTATCGATCATTAAAATTATTAATGTGAAGAAGAAAAAATTCTGAAAAATCAATGAAGCATAATTTTATTAGATTTATGATTTTGTATGTTGATACGGTTTATATAAAAATGGAAATCTCAATTGAGTTTTACACATGTTGATAGTTGTAATTGAATCTTTTTGAATCATCTACGATATTTTCTGGTTTGATATTCTGTTTTTTTTGTCGGTTAGCAGTGGTCAACGGTTTTTTGATACTGTTGCCATTCGATAGGAATCGGTGAACTTCGGGAGAGATCGGTACGAACGAATGGAGCGAACGACTTGTACATATTCCTATGATTTGAAAATCAGCTCGTTAGCAAATTCTTCATCTCAACGTATTTCCGGATGTTGCTTCTTCATTTTTTCCTACATTCACTTTATAAATATTGTTCAACTCGTTTTAGCTTTCCAGCTTGTTTGTTATCCACCTGTCCTCTGTTTTTCTCATATTGATTTTGTTCTTCCAATGTTTTTTCCAGCCTATTTTCTGATTTCTCATAGTTTCGTCGTCGATCGTATTTGTCGTGATACTCGGTTTCATCATTTAATCTTTTTCTTCACGCTTTCGTTCGTTAGGTTGCCAATACCTAGCCCTGGGAATGCACGCCCGCTCCGACTCCATCTCCTCTTTCTACTTTCTCGCTCACTCTCGATTCGCTCTCTCGCTCGCTCGTGCGTCTTATTGACCCGGACCCGGTTCTCTTCTCCTCTCTCTTTGATTCACCGTGTTACCTTCGTTCTCCCGCTTCGTACGAACGGGAGACAAGGGGGAGCGAGGGAGGGGTGCCAGTCCTGGTGTACAGGTCCTTCAATATACATTTTCATACCGCCTCCCGCCCAATTTAAAATCAGATTGTCGTCTTTTTATGTTTCCGTACAATTTTATCCAATTATTTTCTTTTCTTAATTTTTCAAAATTTCTCGTGTTTCCCAATAAGACGGTCATTACGTGTCGAAATCGGAATTCGACTATCCGATCGACAAACTCGAATTTTTAGTTTTTTCGTGTTTGTTGGTTTCGTTATAAACTAAGATAAATCTCAACACTGATTCTTTGTTAATTTTGACTGCAACGTTGACGTTTCGTTAACAAAGTACTGAATTTTTTGCGATGAGTTTAATCAATTTTAGTGTAGTAAACGATGCATTACACTGCTTGGTTGAGAGAATACATTTTGTAACTACATACAAAATATTTGATCTAATAATATTAACAGTTACGATCATTTTTATATTTTTATTCAATTAATTTTTGCTCACAAGATTTTCCGATCTTCATTTCTGAATGTCGAAATGGAATGTGTGTAAAAAATTTATCTAGAAAATGTGGCTTTTGCTAAATGTATTCGTACCATTCTGTATTGTAAGTATGAAATTAGTAGAATATTTAAATTATAATACTGGTATTCTAATGGAAGGTGAGAGTATATGAAAATTTGTACGATACCGATACTGTTAGATTCGAATCGAAAATGCCAAGGTTGATTATCAATTCTGTAATTATAATTTAGGTATAATAATTTTGAAAACTCGTATAATTCTTTGGAACTCGAATTACTCTTCTGTAGAAAATTTTTAGTTATCCAACTAAAAATTTTGATAAGTCACGACCTTAGAAGAAGAAAGCTTTTACGCAAGCTTTTATGGAAATCGTTGGTAAAGAAAACGAGATTAGCCCGATGGGAAGATCGATTGTCGAGTTGCTCCACGGATAGAGAAAAAGGAGGCAAGAGGAGTGCGTGAAAAGCAGGAAGTGCCGATGTGGGGCAAATTCCAGTGATCGCGGCAGTGTAACAAAACTAAGAAGGACAAAAAAAGGCGAGAAGAGGAGTATAAGGCGCGCGTGCTGGGAACGTCACGTCGCTACTCCTGTTGCTACAACCACCTTCATATTTTTTTCTATTTTCTCGCAACCCTTATTTTTTTTCCAGTCTTCTTCGGTCGCTCACTATTTCCCCGCTTGAGTTTTTCGTTCGATTTCTTCTCGTGCTCGTCGCGTCCTTCGCGTCCCTGTCTAAAAGTTGACCTCGAGTTTCAAGGGTAAGAGAGAGAAAGATACTCGCGACTCCGTTCCCTGAGCAGAGCGCCGAAAGTTGATTCTTTCTCTTTCGGCTTGGATTTTCTACGAAAGAGGTGGAAGGCAAACGGGCGGGCGAGCGAGCGAGCGAACGCGCGCGCGCAATGTGCGATGGTGGCAAAGAAGGAGAGAGATAATCAGAGAAAGAGAGAGAGAAGGAACATCGAAGAGAAGAGGAACGAACGGAAGAGCGCGAGCAGCGTTGCCGCGTCATCGATGACGACGAACGCTCGTCATCCCTACTACAATCTTCGAGTCGTCCGATTGGCCGAAGCGCCACGGTGCTCCTTTGTGAGCGGGCGGGTGAAAGCGCGAGCCGGCAACGTCGCTTGTATCAGCAGCGTTCGTGTCCACTGGAAGGAAAGCCGAACGGCTGATCGAAGAGAGCAAGAGATAGAGAAGAGAGATGAGGCCTGCAGAAAAGCGAAATAAGGATAATGAATAAAGGATGAGTCGAAAAGAGAACGAACGAGAAAAATGGTAACGAATGAATCGAGAAGGAGAGAAAAAAAGCCGAGACAAAGGGTAGGAAAAGAGGGATAGAAAAGAAAGAAGAATATTGGAAAATACTATGGGGCAGGAACGTGGAACCATCCCTTGGTTGTGCGCGCGCGCGCGCGTGCACTTCCCCTTCGAGTTTTGTCGTTCGCTCCGACTCGGTTCGGCTCGGTTCGATTCGGTTCGACTACGAGGTACGAAGCAACGCGATGCGCGAGGTAAGCTTCCCGGCGCGAAAAAGTTATCCAGCTTGCTTCAACGTTACCCTAACATTTTCGTCGCTCTCCTCCGCCAATAATCGTCTCTAAATTCGTCAGAAATAACGTCCAAACACCGACTCTCGGTACCCAAGCTCATTATCCTAAAACGAAAAGACAAATATTTTGCCGCGTCTCGTAGTAGGGCTCCGGTGTAAACAAAGACAAAGATGAACGAAAATGAAAAAAAAAAAAAGAAAAGATACGATCGAAGAGACCAACACGGCATCGATGAGATAAATGTAGAAAACGAAGGATAGACGAGAGGGTGGTGGTGGCGAACGCGATGGAAGGGGGTAGAACGCTCTACGTACACTCTCATCCACACATTCCAGCCTGAGATAGAGACGGAATTATCGAAAGAGAGCGAGATGAGGCGAAGGGAATATGTATATATATATATGTATAAAAATGTACACATACGTATATATTATATACGTGTGTGTGTATGTGTACGTATACGAATCGGATCGACGTTATAACACGCGAAGAGAAGCGTCGGGGCCAGAAGGGAAACGATGGCGTCGTGTAGGAAAAGAGACGGAGCGTTCGATAAAGGAGAAAGAGGGAGTGAAAAATATAGGCGAACACGCGCGCGCGCACACGGCCGACGCACGCACACACGGACACACGTACAACGCTTTATATTCGTTACGGCGTAGAAAGAGAGAGTATCGGGGTTGGGAAGGACGGACGGTTGGATGAAACGAGCTAGAGCGAGGGAGAGGGATGGGGGAAGGGGGAGTCTAGCGAGCGAGCGAGCGAGCGAGAAAGAGAGGAAGAACGCGAATGGCGGCGGGTTCTCGTTCTGGTAGGGAAGAGCGAGAGAGAGAAAGACTGTCGATTGGTGGGGGCAAAGAGGGAAAAAGGAGCGCGCGCGCTCTCCGAAGGGGAGAGGGAGCACCTCCCCTACCCACACCCCCCTTACCTCTCGTTCGCTCTCTCTTTCTCTCTTGGGCTCCCCCTTCTCACCACCGGTGTGTGGTGCGCCAACCCACGGAGCTAACGAACGAGCGAGCGAGCGAACGGTCGAGCGTAGCGTCGAGTGTAGAGAGCCGTGGGTAGGCTGCGCGTAGGTCCCCAGCGAGAATACTATACGGCACCGAGAGAGTCCCCGTGCTTTTTTCAAAAAAACCGTCGGGAATAGTCGGTCGTGTGTGTGAGAAAGAAGCCGTTTTTCGTTTCGCCCCAGTTGAAGGTAGGGTGCTGTGTTTTACATACCCAAGTGTATGCGTGCGAGAGGGTTTGAGTGCGAGTGTGCGTGGCTGTGTGCGTGGCTATAGTGTGAATGTGTGTGTGTTTTTTTTTTCAATCCTCCTCCTTAATCCATGCAAGTTTATCCCCGGTGGTGTATTACACGCGAGTGCACGCGCGCGCGCGCGGGCAAAACGTCGAGCTGCGCGCGTTCTCGTCGGATTTGTGTGGTGCCGCGCGAGTAACGAGACGCGACGCCGTGTGCCGCTACGACTAAATAATACGTACGACTCTAGCGAAAAGGGAAATACACGCACACATACAAAACCACCACACGTACATACGGGCGAGCAAGAGAGCTCGATCGGGTTTCACGAGTGAGAGCGAAAGGTCCCGGAGAGTGTCCAAGTGCGCAACGCGCACGTATTCAGTGAGAAAACACAAAAGTGAGAGGGTAGTTGAACCACGCGTGTCACAGAGTAGGAAAGAGATAGAGTAACTTTTTTATATGGTGTTTTTCGTTAAGTGCTCGCGCTCGGGATGCCCTTGGCCCGGCCTGGAAATACTAAATCGCGCCAACTGTTAGGGAACCGAGGAGTAGCGTGCCTTCAGAAGCGGTGTCGAGCGTGAATCGCGCGCCGCTTTTCCGGGGAGTACGTTTCTTTCTCTCTCTCTCACTCTTCCCTCCCTCTCCCACCATCGTCTTTCTCGCTCTTTCGGGTTTATGCGGCTGCCACCGCGGCGTCCGTGTCCGTAGCTCTTCTTTTCTCTTCTCTTTTCCTCTCTCTTGCTTGTCTCGAGAGGGAATATATGTCCCCGGTGCCCGTATAATACCGCGTATAACCGGAATTTTTCCAAAACATTTTCGTGATTTCTTTTCTTTTATGTTGAAATTTTTCCCTCTCTCTCTCTCTCTCTCTCTCTAACTCGTTCTATCTCTCGTTTACTTTTTCTCAAGCCTCTCGGAGAAGGTGAAATTGGCGCGACGCGCGATAAATGAGCGAACGGCGTGTTACAGCGAGCACGCGTTGCTAAACTAGTTCCATGTGTACGTGCGGCAAATGTACATGTGTGTGTGCGTTTCTCCGGAGTAGTGGTGTACGGCGAACGCGTGTGGACGAGAACGGTTTTATGCCCGCGCGCGCGCTCGAGTCAGACTCGGGTAACGATTAACTATTAGGTGAATTGACTTTTCGTTCAAGGTGGCGCGTACGTTGTCCGTACGGTGCGTGTAGATGCGTTTTTTGAAGAGGATAGCGGATGAAGGAATAAAGAAATAAAGGAAATAAATAAGGAATAATAAAGGAAATGACAAGGGTGTGAGAAGGCCGACTCGTCGCTAGACGATTCGAGTATATTAAGAGAATAAAGCGAGGACAGTGCTCCGTGAGGGAACACTCGCGCGCTTCGGATCGCGAGCGAGCTGCCGGAGCGGCAAAACAGTGTTTCGATCGGCTCGTAAGGAGCCGAAGAGAGTGCTCACCAATTGACAAACGCCGGGATAGGCGCGCGCGCGCGTTTCGCGTAGCGGCGATATGTCGGAACACCATCGTGTAGCCAGTGGCTGGCCCACGTCGAATACAAGCGGCCGAGAAGACGCCACAAGCGGCGCCTGGTGGCCTACCGGTCTCAATGCCGTCTCTCCCGAGCAGCAGCAGCAGCAGCAACAACAGCAGCAGCAACAGCAGCAGCAGCAACAACAACAACAGCAGCAGCAGAATCTCCATCAGCACCTAATGAATCAACAACAGCAACTGTCCCAGCAGCAGCATCAACAACACCTACAGGATATAGCGAGGAGCACGGCAGCCGCCACCCAGCAGCAGCAGCTTTTCTCGTACAAGATGGCCTCGAGCTTCCAGAATCCGGCGACAACCGGCACTCAATCGAGTTCGGTCTCGACGTCGACGCCGGTTGGCTCGTGCATGCGTGGCGGTTACGACTACAGGCTCGGTGGAGCCGGTGGCGGCGGCGTTCCTACCTCCTCGCCCGGCGGCGGCCCTCCGCCGGGTGTACAGTGGTGGTATCCAGGTGGTGTAATGGACGCCGGTCAGAACAACCTGCACCAGCAGCTTCAGAATCAGCAGCAACAGCACCTATCGTCTATTACCTCGCAAACGTCTACGCCCCCCATCATGTCCCCGGTACGTTCGGTACCCTCGTGGCCCATTACGAAAAAAAAGAAACAACTACAACATCAGAATTTCACTTGTTACAAGCAATTTATTGTCGACACTCGAACTCTCGATTCTCAGCGATTCCTCGTTCATTCTATGGAATCCCCGTTTTTGAGGGCTTAATTGTGTTTTCATTGTCTTGCGCTCCAAGCCTTAATATTCTTCAATTTGATTTATACTGTTGGTATCTCGTATCTTGTATATATCTTCCTTTCGATGGAACTTCAGGCTACCTTGAATATTCCGCTTTCTCATTTTCGGTTTCGTAGACACGGTTATTTTTCTGTTCTCGTACTGTTAAAAAAATATTTCTCCGTACGAATCTCATCGTTTCCTCCATGCTTCTTCGCAATTGCACTGAAAATTGTTTATTTTGTCGTTCCTGGCTCTATGATGTATAAATGTGTATATCGGAACAGTTGAGAAATCATATTAGATATTTTAGTAAAAATCAAGTAGGTAACTTCTTCGTTTCTCGTTATTACCTAGATACTAATATTCGTGAAGAATTCATCTTCGAATAAATTCTTCATCGGCAGAAAATGTATTAGAAATGTCAATTCGAGGGATCGGTTATATTGCGCACAGCTGTAACATGTCGGGCTGGCGTTGCGCCGTTAAAAGCAACGGCCATATTCCGTTTAAAAAGGCGGGAAAACGTTTGGAGAGCACATGCCTATTGCGTATCGCAAGTTGGCTATCGGTAGTATCGTTTAGTATACAATACTGGTCTGAGTTAAACTATCTATGTTTTAATAGAGTTTCTTCACTTAATCTCTTGTGAAATTTCATAAGAAAATAGATAATAAATATGAATTTTTCATTCTCGCGTTATTTTCCACTACTTCGGAATAGATCATTTTATTAAGTTTAGCTTCAAAATTTTCGTGAAAATCTAATTCGATGATATTTTTTGAATTTAACATTTGTTTGGTTCGTATCGATTAATTTTTCGTTTCAATTATATAGATGTTAATACGCATCAATAGTTAATATTAAAATACGGTGCAACGCTTGATATGTCGTTAATTTCCAATTTTAGAATTACTTGGCGTTCGTTGACTTTGAATATCGTATGTTATAACACGATATCGTTTAGTAACTAATTCAATACCTCAGAGGTATTATATGAATCTTACGTTGGGACGTTTATTGTAACTCGTAAGGCGAATGTACAGAAATGTTTGTATGAAAAGTGTCTTCGTACGATTTTCAGTACATTCAATATCAGCTTGAGCAAAAAATGCTTTATTATAAATTGTTTAATGATGCAGCCATTAGAAACAGAATTTATTGTTATCGAGAATATCTTCACAAATATTAACTAATTAAAAATAGAATTTCTTTGTTGAAAAAAGTTTTCAAATGCAAATATTTCATCTGCAATAGTTACGAGTACATTAATTCGAATTATTAAACAAAATTTATGTAAGATGAACATTGCTGTAACATATGTTCAAAATGCAGAGAAACGAACACGAAATCATTTATATATACAATTCAATTCATCTTATATCATTTACTTAAATAATTTTACCAAGTGGAGTGAATTTGAATCAAAGCTTTTATTTGCCCCTTCTTTCTTTTTCAGCATCAAATACAGCAATTACCACAAAATAATCTACAAAATAACGCTCAGAGTTTGCAGCGAGACAATATGCCGAGAGCAGGAAAAGATTGTAAACCCAGGGGGCGGATGACCGCATATGCCTTCTTTGTACAAACGTGTCGTCAAGAACATAAGAAGAAGCACCCTGAAGAAAAAATCATTTTCAAAGAATTCTCGAAAAAATGTGCATCAAGATGGAAGGTAAAATTGCTTTGCTGTAATTTTTTACAATAATTTACTCGAATACCGTTTTAAATTTTTTTTTCATTCAAAAATTTCATCATTATAATTATTTTTAATGTAATATACATTTTTTGTATACAAATTTTTATTCCTTTTTACGTAAAATATATTGATTGCTAGTAAGGAAAAAATTAGACTACCCGAGACAGCCCCGTCGGATCGTCCCTGCGCCACGGCCGTACTATCGACCAACCCTACGTATTTCGCCCCTCCCCCCTCAACCCCGCCAGCTACCATCCCCTCGCAATTCGCTATATCCCGAAACGCACCTTTTCTTTTTTATACTACCGTAAGTTACGAACCCTTGCATAATGTAATGGAAAATAATCCTGACTTTTTGTTACGACTTTTCCAGTTATTTTTTAAATTATAATTTAAATCTTACGTTCAACTGTTTTGTTTATTTTCATTTTAAAATTAATTGTTGAAAATCTAACTTAAATCCTTTTAACAAAAAATTTACTTTCATAAACATTAACAATTTTTATTTACTTTCTCACAAATAGACCATGTCCGATAAAGAAAAGAAACGCTTCCATGAAATGGCCGACAAGGATAAGAAGAGGTACGACACTGAGATGCAAAATTACACGCCGCCCAAAGGAGAAATGAAAGGCAGGGGCAAAAAGCGCAAATACAATAAAGATGTTAATGCTCCCAAAAGATCACTGTAAGGATATTTGCTGTTAAATTATAAAAATAATGGACAAACGATAATGAAATTTGTCGATGATTAAATTGAACGTTGTTAAATATCTTAGGTCCGCCTTTTTCTTATTCTGCGCTGACGAACGTCGTAAGGTAAAATTGACAAATCCAGAATACACTGTTGGAGATGTTGCAAAGGAGTTGGGTAAAAAATGGTCTGGCGTTGATGCCGAAACTAAATCAAAATATGAAGCTATGGCTGAAGAGGACAAGGCCAGATATGAAAGGGTTAGTGAAAAATTAATTTTGCTTCTTGAACTAATTGAATTAAAATGATAAACGGAATTTTATTATTCGTTTAGGAAATGACTGCATATAAGAAAAAATTGAAGGACGGTACTCCAGGTGTTGTTCCTCCTCAAGCTAATGTTGTAAAAAGTGACAGCGAAGAAGATGAGACAGCGTGGAAAGACGAGGACGAATAGCGGGCTCATGTTGAGATTTCATCTGTCACTCCGTGTCCTTGATCCCGATGCATACCTCACCTACTGTACGTACCATTGACCTTAGCGTGAGCGTACTTACACCATTAGGAGAACAAATAACTAATCACCAGTCCCCCACCTCCGTTTATTTACAATAACAATTAAAGCACCCGCGATTATTGATAATTATTTTAATGAAATTTGTATGTGTGAGAGAGATTGCGAGAGAAGATCGTATGAGTGGCATTTGTATTTTAACATAATTGATAGCGACGATGTAAAGTGGAATAGGCTAGAGAGGGTCGAGAAAATAAGATGGTGCTCACTTTCAAACAAGCGGAAAGGCGCAGGGGCTCAAACATTGTTGAATATGTCTCGACGCATCGTTAATAAATAGTTTAGTTATTAATGACAGAACGAAAAATAGTAAAAACAAAGCAAATGGTAAAATAAAAAATAAAAGAATTTAAAACTGCATTTGACCGTCAATTGGGCAGTTTTATCTTATGAAATTTATAACAAAAAGAAGATTATCAGTTCAGTTCATTCGCTGCCAGCGTTTTAAGACACCATCATTGTATATCCTTGTACAAAACATTTTCTCTTCGTAGAAAAGAAATCTCTCTCTCGCAGGTGGGGCATGGGGCTGCTTTGTACGAGTGTACACGAATCAACTTTGATTTCGAACTCACGTCAGATAGGTGTAAGTAATTAGACTTAGATGTACCTTATCGCAATTTTAAATCTGTATTCTACGTCAGCTATATGTAGTTTTCACCAACGGTGCACACCGCGATTCACGTGATCGAGCCTTGTAGGTCATAAGTAATTAAAAATTGAAAGGTACGTAGATCGCGAGTCATACAAATCAAAATCGGAACCGGTGTTCCAAGGCACTGATTCTCATTCCAAAATCCTCTTATGGGAGGGGATAGCTGTTGTATGTTGGAATAAAGACTTTGTCCGCTAGGCAATTACGTGTCAGTACTAAGAAAAATATTAGACGAAGAAAATTTTCAATTAGTTTGAATGAACTATTTTTTTTAATTCTTTTTATTCTGATCGACGGTCTCCTGAAGAGGCAGAAATCGTGTATTTTTTTTCTTTCGTTGGAGTAGTCCCTGCCCTTACCATTCTCACCTTCCCTCTCATATTCATTTAGTCAACAAATGAGAATAATCTTATGTAATTCGTTTGTGGTTGAAGACTATAGAGCAGGGCGTATTTTTTACTGCCTTGAGTCGTCTGGTGTACAGCAGGCTGTATTATAATAAATTATTGCAGTTTCTTGTAATGTTAACATTCCTAGATCTTAGTGTGTACAGATTCGAATCTTCACGTGAGAGAGCACTTCGCGTGAGATAATCTTCACGTAAGAGCCACTATGTAAAACATGCCAAAAACTCAACTAATCTGTCCGTTTCAAAATCACTACAAACAACTACTAATCGAGGTTGACGTTTTGGTATGTAAAATAAACGTACAAGAGACTTGGTTATAGTCCACTTACTCGCACCTTGATTCGACTCAACAGATTATCTGTCGCTTTTTCGACTATGAAAGCTCTTTATCTTCCCCTGCCCGCCGTTGCAAAACGGATAATTGTACGATTATACAAACGAAAAACCCGTTTTAGAGGAGGCTAGAGGACGAACACTGTAAAATATATGAAATTGTAATATTTTAATACTGATTTGCAGATGTGCATAATTTTAACATAGCTGGTTAAAATGAATTGTACTGATACAAAGGCATCCATTCGATGGAGATAATTAATAAAAACAAATATTTGAAAAGTCATGACAGAATTTCCTGTGTTATTATAGGGGAATTTCGGTAGTTACGAAGAAAATGTTTGTTTTGTATATCTCTTAGGGATAAATAAACTTTTCAAAAAACATGTAAATGTTTCACACATTGTAATGAACCTTTTTTTTTTTAAATATAAGTCGTGATTATAGAAATTAATTATATTTTATATAGCTCATATTGTAAGCGAAGGGACGGTAGTTGCGTATTTCCGTGTCTTGGACACTATTTCTTCTATTGAAACCGTCAAAAATTAAAATACATATTATTGATGTCTGAAAAATTGATATTATTCACGTTTTTATGTATTTAAAATAAATAGTATCGCGAAAATATTAAAATGTTATATAACTTGAGATAGAATAAGATTTTAAATATTATAGTATTTCTGATAGCCGATGTTATTGAGTTTGCATTTCGAAGAATAGCTTTTAGTGAAATTAATTCTAAATACCTTCAACTTTTACTATTTCATTTTTCATTCTAAGATATTCATTTTTTTCTTCAATTTCACACTTTATATCAGCAAATGGAAAATAAAAATCTATTATTATCTACAATGTTAAGTATATACATACGTGTATAAACTAATCATCATCAAAATATTATCGCCCGGATATTGTAAACATTGGTAAAAATAGTGGGAACAACGGTATGTATACAACCAATTTTTATTCAATGAAGAATTATTCAAGTTATACATATTGCATTTCTCATGAAAGCACAATTTCTAATTACTTTTCTTTTCTGTCTTCGTTTTTGTAAAATGAGTGTAAAATGTATTACCGCCATATTGATTTTATATTCCATACACACACTTCTGTAACTCCATATGCGTATGTTGGTTTTATTGAAATTTCACGGTGCTCAGTGTTAAAAAGTAAACTGAGAGCAAAACTCATCGATCGTCGAATAACGTTTCAGGCCTGGGAGTTTTAGCCAATGAGAAATAAGATCGTGCTGTCGGTTTAATTTCGGAACACTTCGGTAATTCTAGTTACATCGCGGAGGTGTTCAGAGTTACTAGACAGCGAAATATCATCGTAACTGTCACATCTCCTTCAATACGCTCGCTTCTCGACCGTCTCCTTTTTTTATCGTCGGATGCTGACTTTTTTTACTACACGCACACAACTGAACCGACCAACCTGCGCTGAGTATACCACGGTTCGATAAAATTTTGCGTTTAGTGGTCTTGTTAGACTTCGATCACCAGCATCTGCAGGGATCAGGCGAAAGGAGTAAACCAAACTTTGTTCCATCGACCCGTTTAGCATTTAGTACGTTTATTTTGTTTGTTTTTCTCTCTCTCTTTCTCCTTTGGCATTTTGTTTTCCTCCCAATTACTCTGCTACATATATTCTCGTAATTTATTTTCTGTAATTAACCAATGATAGAATTTTTTTCTGTTCTTTCATTCCATGCAACAATAACTGCATTCTGTTTATAGTTGATCCGAGTTCGATCGGTCATAACCCCCTCTTATTCGCACAAGTGGTGCGCACCTCTTACGCGTTGTGTCCATTATCCTTTTGGCCGATTCTGTTTTTTCCCTTTGTATGCGTTTTGCGCGTTGCTTGAAATTAAATCGTAATGGTGTATATTTTTTATTGTTTATAAATTACCATTCTAAATTCAAATTAACAATATCGAAATTGAGGTATAAATAATTAGTAGTACTTACTAAAAGTATGAAATTATTTCACAAGTTCATTATTCTCATTGATATTTTATAGTATTTTTCATATAAACTTTTTGATATATGATCTGATAATGAATTGACAACAAAAAGAATTACTGTTTATAATGAGTCTTGTCAGAGGTAAATTCTATGTTTCTGGGACATGATTCAGTTATAATAGTGAAATGTGAAGTAATGATAAATAATAATATTTATGATATTAAAGATGACCATAATTTTAATCTTAGAAAACATTGAAATATAATTAACATTGGACCCTCATAAACATGGAGTCTTCAGACAGGAAAAATGTATATCTAACAAAAGCTGGAGATAATTCCCTGAGTAGCGGCATGATTGTAAACACTGGTAATATGCAGCCTGGTAAAGTATATTCCATGTTTTTTTTCACAATTGATTTTTACGTATTGCCGATTTTCATCATACGGTTTCATAAATATTTTAGAATGTAATGATGGTGTGATGAAAGCTGGTAATGTTTCCAATATGTCGTCAAATCAGCAAAAGTGGACTAATACTCAGAACAAAAATTTTATCATTAATGCAGTTCCTGTGAAAAATGAGGTATTACTCGCTACCAATTATGCATTACTAATGGGTGTAGATTTTATTACATGTGAATTTATTGTTAGATTGTTCATTTGGAACATGGAGCTCACAGCAATAAGAAAATGTATTACTATGATAGACATTATACAGGCCATGAAGAACCAACTGAGAGGCCAACAAGAAGAGGAACCAAACGTTACAGAGATAAAGATGCTCCGAAACGAGCACTGTATGTATCCTCATATTTTCATCACTCAATTTACCTAATTCATAGTATCTTATATTCTCAAATTGTTTTAGTTCTGCATTTTTCTATTTTTGCCAAGAACTTCGTGGCAAAATGAGAGAATTACATCCAGAAATGGGTGTTGGTGATATTGCAAAAGAATTGGGTAAACTTTGGATGAGTACTGATTTACAAACTAAATCTAAGTACATGGCTATTGCAGAGGAAGACAGAGCTCGATATGAAAGGGTCAGTGAGCATAATTATTTGCTAATATTAATCACTATCTCAAAATTTCGTAAATAAAGTTGTGTTACAGTGAAAGAAATTTAAATTCTTTGTTTCAGGAAATCATTGCATATAACAAAAGAGTAAAAAATTATGATCCTGAGGAAGTTGGAACTGTTTAATTTGATTAATTTAGCAGTATACTTATCTCAAGAATCAAACTGTGCAAGACAAAAGAAGGAAAATAAAAATAATTACCTGTTGTACATGACAGGAGCATGTGACAATTTCATTTTATTGCTGATTGTTGTATATATTATGTACACTATTAATGCGAAGAATCGATAGGAAAAAAATTATTACAGGAAATTTGGTTGAATAATTTGAATAACAAGTTGCACTTCATACAAATTTTTCTTGGGGCAGAAATTATTTTTCACAAATAACGTGTGCTAATATATTTACAAGCAACACTTAATCTTCATGAGATATGATAATAGTAATAATCATCGCTTACTCATATACTATATCTAGATTGCAATGTCAAGTGAACAAGAAAGCTGATGGAGCTTTATAGGACACTTGTCTTATTCTATATAGACAGTATATACGTATTATAACAATAAGTTTAGATTGAAGGGTGCTTAAATATAATTATAAGCAACTCTTTACACTATATCGAATCATGTATTCCGTTCTCTTTCCAATAAAGATGAAGCTATTGACATCTAGGTATAGAAACTTTGTATGATGATCTTAAATACCGTACGGTATTTAACGTTGTAGTTCGTTAAAAAACGTTTGTGTCATAGTTTATTATTGTTGCTTTTACTTTTTTATGTAAATTAATGATTTTTTTAAATTTTTTTGTAACCACAAAAAAATCAGTTTATTATACATATTAATTTTCTTTTCAAATTTCAACATTACTCATTCATATTATTCATGATTTGGTAAGATTGTGAGCTTAAGTAAAGGACAAGGAACTTTATAGGCAATATAATTAGTTTCTATTAGTGTTAATCGAAAAATAGAATAAAATAAACGGTTGTAAGGCAAATTGCTAAAATTTTATGTATTTTTTTGCAGTATTATACACCAATTTCCTTCATCGTAATACGTATTTTGTATGGTGACTGATGATATTTCCGAACAAATATCAAAAAGTTCACCTTCGGCGAAAACATGATAATATCTCAAAAAATGACCACCACCTTTTCTTTTCCATGGTACTAGCATATCACTATGACTAAATTTTGTTCTGTTTTCATGAACTGGTAATAGTAATCCTTGTTCCGTTTGTTTCATACAACCTTCTTTAATATCATTTTTATTGGTTCCATATTTTAAATAAGCAGAATCAACAGAATCTTTGCTTTGCTCTTTGGCCCATACATAAATTAAACACTTTCCATTCGGTCTTAACAGTCTTGTCATTTCTGTAATAGCTTGTTTTCTACGACCTCGAGTTGAAAGATGATGGATCACTGCGATGCTTATAACTGCATCGAAAGAGTTTTCTTTATATGGCAAATGAAGACAATTTGAAAGGAAAACCTCAAATCCTCTATTCTTACATATTTGCACCAATCCAATACTGTGGTCACATCCTATCTGTAAAAATTAAATATTTTGTATTCCAAACAATAAATAAAGACCGAAAATTGATTTTAGACTCACTTTAAATAGATTAGGGTTTCCCTGTAAATATTTTCCATTACCGCAACCAACGTCCAATATTAAACTGCCAGTTTCTAAACTCTCAAGAAATTTACTTACATTAGGCCATTGCTTGTGCCTTGTTTCATTAAAATGACCCGCAATTTCATTATATACCTATGTAAAAAAAATTAGCAACTAGAGTACACACAAGATGCATTTTTAATTATTTCAAGATAACAAGACAGTACGTACTTTATGTACATATATGTCCTCCAATTCTGTAGCTGTATTCTCATCTACTAGAGATGGACCACTTTTAGTTTTCCTATCACAGTATGTAATAAATGGACAACGACATTCAATATTTCGAACTTTTCTAAATGTGAACGATATTCTGATCCCTCTGGGTTGAGTTGTGAAACCATCTTCTAATTGTACCAAATCGTTGTGTCTTGGACAAATCCCATGAGTCCAGGCATATCTGGATTCTCCTGACATGACCAATAACGATTTTGGAGGTAAGAGAAGTGCTACTTTTTTCTCGTCTCGTTTAAAGTTCATCACACAAGAAGATCCCAAAGACAACGATACAATCGTATCTTCAAATACACTATGTGTATCTATATGTGGCGGGATACCTATGTTCATGATAAATTAATATAGTTGTTGCATTTATATTTTATTCAATAATAAATACCTTGTCCTGGCAAATAACAATTAATTGTAAGTTGATCAAATTTATAAGTACCATAACCACATTTCTCAAAACGAGTAAGTAGAAATTCATAATCTTGTGGTATTGGGTCTATTGGATTATTTGGATCTACCCTATTAGTATCGTACTGAAAAGCGTACCCATAATGTCGAACTTTTCTATGTTTTAGTTCTGAAGATATAGATTCTGAAAATATATCTCACAATTTAGTAATAATTTATTGAAATTCAATAATACTTTGTTCATAGTATAATTTATGAATCAAATTACCTTCGTTACTCCAATCGAGCGTCTTCAATAAAATCATTTCTTCTTCGTCGGATATGAAATTCTCAATTAATTGCAAGCCAGGGATATTTATACTAGAATTTATACTAGATATTTCACTGACGGAACTTGGTACTAAAAATTCATTGTACATTTAAATAATATCAGTATATATTTAAAAGTATTAATATTTCTTATAATAATTCTAATAAAATACTCACTTGTTTCTGTATAAGTTACGTAAAGGGGAGTTTTTTCTCCTTCTAACTTTACGTTATTATGTACTTGACTATAAATCTTAACAGCATCTTCAATGGTATTAGTTTTAATAAACGAATAAGACTTTCCTGGTGGCATGATTAATTCAAAATCATTGACTACAGGTTTAATGATATTTTCTAGGACTTCTCTTTGAAGTCCAGTTACAAGACCTGCATTGCAGATCATTAAGTGCTGAAAAAGAAAAGTATAAGTCAAAACAATACGGTTCTGAACGATAATAAATCGATACAAGTAACAAACCTGAGTTGAAGTTTCGCAACATTTGATATTCATATCTCTAGAAAGTTTGTGTGATGCACGTTTTTGCTTACGTTGACTTTTTCTACCACTTTTAACATTAATATTTTCTTGAGACATTTTCACGATAAAACAGAACACATTTTCAAACTTGGTGTTGTACGTACTTTGCAGCGTGTTCCTAGCATTGATAACACCGACGTACACTTAATACATATACTTCCTAGCGAGCAGGTAGTAGGTACGCGTGCTGCAACTTTGCAGCCAAGGTCTTTACTAAATATCTTCGTTCGGTAATACCGATTCTATAAATTCGTAAAATAATTTACGATTCGTAAATTAATGAATTATTTGTTTTTCAATGAGAGTAAAATTTTTTTATTTATTACTTTTAGATTCAATAAAAAAGATATTAAGAGAACTAAAGAATAAGAACAGAGATGGCGTTAACTTCGCATTTCAAGTTACGACAGTGGCAGTGAAAAACAGCTGAATTATAATGCAGAATCAAAAATTATAATTAATATTTTTCGAATATTAAAGGGAGTAAAAAGTAAACACTGAATATTACAAAGTTCATTTCTTATTTAATAAGAACAATTTGAGACAAGTTACAATTTGAGAATATGATAATACATATTAATCGACTGCTGCAATATTGCTGGCAATGTTTTATTCGAATTTTATTCCTGAAAAATGCATTATCTCATTTAACAATCTGAAGAATTGAACATATAATATTTATAAATACATGCTCAATAATTGCTTCAATAACTACCAGTAACAGGTTGATTAACGTTGTTGTCAAATGAATCGCCGCTATTAGTCGATCGGTTATAGCGATTCATATTCTCACGAGATAGATCACTACCGAATTCGACATTTTTATGATAAGTTTGTTTTTTACATTGCCCATACTCTCTGCGAGTATATAATGGATGGCCGTATTCATTGTTGCGGTTATTCCGTTTGTAATTATTATTTTTTCCTTTCGAGTGATCAATTCTCGTCATATCAGCATATGCCGTTACAGCATCAACAAGTTTTTTGAATTGGGTTTTTTTCCCACCTCTACTGCCTCGTCTTGTTTTGTCTTTACCAATTCGAATCAAAGAAACGGATAAGATTTTAGACAATTATTCATGTTGTGCAATACTTCTGAAAAAAATTACTTACTTCGGCGTCGATTTTGTTGTTTGTATATTATTTGTCGTGATGTATTTTGAGGTGGCCGTTGTTGGCGTTGTTCAGATATTGGGAATGATTGTGACGACGAATGCGGTTGCAATAGCGATGATGCCATTGCCTGTATCGATTTTAGTTGCACTTGTGTATTATCTTGTTGTGGTTCCATTTTTGAATCTTGTTGTTGCAATTGATGATTTACATTTTGTGATCCAGTTTGTAACAACTCCCGATTTTGTGGCTGTTGTAGTAACAGGTTCAGTACATTCTGTTGCGCTTCCACAAGTTTCCGTAATTCGAATTCCATTATTTTCCTAAATGGATGACAATGAATTTCTATCAGGCACTATTTTAGCACGAATTAGGTATGCAAAATTTAAAGGTTAAAATTTTAAAGGAAAATAAATCTTATACGAAATGTAATTCATGGGGTAAATAATAATTTTGGGCACATAATTATGATGTATTAATATTTTTGTATTTTATATAGAATAAAAAAAGGATTACTGAACAATATTTCATTCTACAATTCATTTCACTTACCTCTGCCTTTCACACGTGAAAACGAATGATGTATCGAGCCGTACACTACTTTTCTTTCTTTTATTCGCCTTCAATGTGTGTTTGGGATTTCGTATCGCCACAAACAAATCAAATTTCTTAAGAATTTTGTTTGATGTCGCTTGTGTAGAGATTACTAGTACGATTTACTAAATAATATTCTTTCCGACACTCTATAGAATTAATAAATCCAGTTTTAATATTTTCAAATGAACGGAATTAATGAAATAAAAGTATATTAATATGAAATTTAGTGGCAAATCCCTATATTTCAATGAAAGTTTTAACTACCATTCGATATTGAATTATTTCGAATTCGATAATGTGATGAATATCCCTGGCCGTAGTAGATACATTATTAGTTATATTTTTCACCACCAGGATGGCGTGACTCAATTTGTCAGTTCCTAATAACTCATAACAAAATCAACGGGGGGAAATTTTTTTCTCCCAAATAGCACATTCCCGTGACGTTTTAATAAAAAGTAGTACGACCTTGGTTTGTTGAATAATAAAAAATCGGAATTTCATGTTTTCTTTAAATTAATGTAATCGTTTTTAGATATGAAAACGAATCTTGTTATTATTCGAATATATTTAGATGTTTCTCATTATTTACAACTTTCGAATTATTAAATTTATATTAGAATGCCTTATGTACATTAAGCTCCAATTATACATATTATGGTATAGAATAATATAGATACAAGATGAATTTCTATGGATACGAATAATTAAAAAATATGTTTGAAAATTAAAGACAAAATAATCAACAAAGAATGTAATACATTAATTTATACATCTCATTACTCTTTAATAAACTCTTTAAAGAAATTTTATATAAATTATTATTTATTAAACAATCGCAAGTATATAATGCCGTTTTTATTCAAAAACAGAATATACAGAATGTGCAAGTTTTCAATATTATCGTATAATGTGCTGGTATTGCAAAGATTCTAATTTTCAGTATTATTTCTAAAACATTATTGCGAAATCAACAAAACATGATTTACACATATCGGCTAATTAACCGTTAGATTTCGTACACTATTTTACGAAGAATTATCAACAAACACTACTTTATACAATATTTTATACAAAATTGCAGATTTCTTAGCAAAATGGATTTTCTCGCGTATAAATATTAGAATTTTATGTAAATTATCAATCTAATTTTTCGGCTAGATTATCATCGTTGATTTCTGTTTTGACTTTTGTAATCAATTCAACGGATTCCGATTTATTTTGTTCGTTATCTATTTGCTCATTTCGATCGTCCACATTAAGATCCTCGTTGTTTTCCTTATCGTCATCGGCGGTTTCTTTTTTCACGGTTATGTTTTTGGTCTCGTCGGTATTAATCGATTTGCTATTCGATTCTGTATTTCGCGCTGCTGTATTATCGATCGGTGGTGACTGGGATTCCATAGTTCGATGGAATGTCAACACGTGATGATCCAACTCGGCTCTGAAGAAAAACTTGAGGGGACACTTCGAGCAGTCGTACGGTCTTGCATCGAGACCATGCTGCTGTAGCATGTGGTTCTGGAATGAAAAGAACAAAAATTATATAAAATTCTGATTAAATATGAAGGAAATTATAGTCGAGTATTTTATTATATTAATGACTGTTATTCTATGAACAAGTTATCAACGGTGTTCTCCTAATTGTCAATTCTCTAGTTAAATTTTAATTCAAATACCTGTAAACCCATTGGGGCCGTGAAAAGAGATTGACAAATGTAACAGCTGAGAGCTGCACAACCAGCAAAAGTGTGCTCTATGAGATGACTTTGTAGTTGCAGCGAGTTACTAGCCTCGAATAAGCATAAATGACATCTTAGCGATTCGACGAGACCCGATAAATCGCGATGCTCTTCTTCGTTGTGTTGTCGAAATTTGATTTCCGTCGGGAAAACACACTAAAAATAACGATAATAATTATTCTCTTGGTGGGAAATTTACACGTCGATGAAAATATCAAATCGCAAAAAACTTACATCACAACGTTCACATTTGTATTCGTCGTCGTTTTTGTGACTCCTCGTTTGTTCCGTGAATCTCTGTTTTTCCGTATCGACTGGTTCTTTGCGTTTGATCGTCGATTCGTCGTACTTTTTCTCGTCGAGCTTCTCTTCTCGGCTTTCGTTCTTGGAGGAACGCTCTTGCTCCCATCTCTCCCCATTCTGGTTCCCGTTCCAGTGGCCGTCGTCTTTGATCGCCAACCAAGTGCTCTCGCACCACTTGGCGAGTTTAGCGCCGTCGTAGGGGGACCCGAGTATCGGCAGGCCCTGCGAATGCCGGATGTAACAGGGCTTGCAAACTTTCAGCATCGAGGGTAGATTGACGAAGTCCTCCTTCGTCAAGTCCCGCATGCAGATACAGCAACAGTTGCTACTTTGAGTCCTTCGATTAGACGTTGGACTCGGGCTCGAACTCGAGCTATGATTGCTGCTGGACGATCTAAATAAAAATAGCAATTAGGTCGCGTTTACGCAAAAAATCGCCAACTGCTTGTGTATTTCAGAGATCGGCGAAAAAAAATATTTGAATAATGATTATTTGATTATTTTTGAAATCAGTAATCGAAAATAGAAAATTAATGATTACATTTCGAAAACTTATATTTGACCTAGAGTTTGTTGTTTGCAGCTATTAAACAGAAAAATAATTATTTCTGACTCCATAAAAATGTGTTTTGATCTTTTAATCAAATGATTCTAACAGTATTCTGTACTGATTACCAAAGTAATCATTAATTTTCTATTGTCGATTATTGATTACAAATGTAATCATTAATATTTTGTTACCAATTACTGATTACAAAAGTAATTATTAATTTTCTGGTCGATTACAGATAACAGAAATGATCAGTAATCAAAGTCGAAAATACTGATGAAATTAGTCATTACTGCCTAACTCTGGTGCATGTTAGAAGAAAAATTAATCACCTCAAGTGGTGTTTCGCGTGTAGACGGCACTCGAGCTCGCTAATCAGCGTTTGCCGGCAAACCACACAGGCGGCGGGCAAGTGGGCCACCGCGTTGTCGGGCAGCCTCTGCTGAGGATCGACGCTCTCGAGGCTGTGCCTCTGCACGTGCTCGATGAACTGGCTCTCGTTCGCGAGGGTACCGCGACAAACGACGCAAGTGTCGCTCAATCGGATCTTGCAGTGTTTCTGAAGTTTGTGCTCGGCGAGGATCGCGCTCGAGTGGCAAACTTCGTCGCAAATGTTGCACTTGTGACGTCCACCGGTCTCGCTCGACGTGTGCTGCATCCTCATGTGGGACTCCAACTCGCTGCGCGTGCGGCACAATTCCCCGCAGTAGGCGCAACTGGTGCTCAGACTCGGGACGCTCGACTTTACCAAATTCTTCCCGCCGTTGTGGGCCTGCTTTTTGTGAGCCTGGAGCTCCGCCTCGTTGGCGAACTCGCCGCGCTCGCACAGATCGCACTGCTGCCCGTAATTCGCCCGTTTCTTGTTGTTGTTGTCGCGTTCGTTCAGGGAATTGTTGTTGCTCGATGTCGGCGACCTGCCGCGTTTCGGTAGCTGAGGTTTCGCCTGCAAGTCCGACGAGGAACGATTAATTTAACACTTGGCAATCGTGAGTTGGAATTTCAGAATTGACGATCAATATCAATATTGATTGTTTGAAACATCATTACAGTGGAACCTCAATAACTCGAACCTCCATAAGTCGAACATTTGATCTATTTCCTTCCCCTGAAGCTTAAAAACCTCTATTATTCAAATCGTTTCCACTCTTTATCTTGAATTCTCAATATCTAAGAAAACCCCTACATTTCGAAGTTTGAGGAATTTTCCCTCTGTAACTCGAGAATATTTTCATACGCATGCTAAAACAGAACTCATTGTTTCCTATCGTCAGAGTTTTGTTTTCTATAGTCCCTCGTAGGACACGTTTTACATGAAAAGTTTATTTGAAATTTTGTATTTCTATGTTACATTTAAAATAATTTATAAAATAGCTCGTTAAATCTTTTTCACACATGTCAGTAAAATAATAATAAACCGTTTTATCTTTACTCCAATTTTCTCATTTCTGTAGCACCTCTGTAAGTCGAAATTCTTCAAACAAGAACGATTCATCAACTCATTAACTCGAACGATTCTATAACTCGAAATCTCGATATCTCCAACTTTTTGACATTCCCTTCAGATTCGACTTATCGAGGTTCCACTGTATATATTTTCTGACTTCTCGTCCGGTATCCAGCCAACGAAATTAGAAATGACTTGATGTAGGTAACTAAAAGGGGCTCGCCAAATACAAGAGAGCGGAAGAAAAGAGAGGGAAAAATAGGGAAAAACGGGAGAGATAGACGAAGAAGGGAAAGAAATAATTGATCTCAATTCTATCGCAACGGATAATTTTAAAAGCGTGGAGAGTGGGGAGAGAGAGAGTGAAGAGAGGGGAACATTAACGAGAGCCGTAAGAGTAAGTATTAATTTAAATTTCAACAAATACGATAAGAAGAGCGATAAAATGCGATTTTCGTAAATTGACATACTTCGTCCTGCGCTCTCGCTGTTTTCGGAACCCGTCCGTTCTCTCTCGAGCGGTGACTCCGCTGATCGGCGATCGAGTGGTGAACCTGAGCGATGTGACGGTCGAGCAAAAATTCAACGGCGAAGCCCTCTCGACATATCGGGCATCTATAGAGATTGCTGGAATGGCTGGCGAGGTGGAGCTGAAGTTCGAGCTCGGAGCCGCAGGAAATTCCGCAGAATACGCATCTGGGCGAAGGTATTCCGCCTATGCTCGATATCGGGCTGGCCGCCTCCGCGGGGCTCGGGTTCGTCTGGGCGGCGGGGGGCGCGTGAACCTTCCTCACGTGATCGGCGACCTCCTCCTCGCTCCTGAAGGCGCCCTTACTCTCGCTCGGCGCGTTGCCGGGGGAGTTCTCGTTGTTCGAGCCGGGGCACCCGTTGCACCGGTAGACCCGGCACTCCTGGCTGTGCTTGACCGCGAAGTGGACCTGAATCGCGACACGGGAGTCGAAGGTGTCGCGGCAGAGGGCGCACCGGTAGAGCTGGTGAGCGTGGCTGTCGAGCAGGTGCCTCTGCAGGAGGTCCGGATGGGGATAGAGTCGCTTGCAGGCGCCGCAGAGGTACTCCTTGCCGATCTGGCCGACGTAGTGCTTGGTGAGGTGGGCGAGCATGTCCTCGCGCTCCTGGAAACTGGCCTCGCACTTTGGGCAGGGGTGCCGGGCTATCGTCTCGCTGCCGCGGTAATCGGCGCGCAAGTGACGAGCCACGTGCTCGCGAAACGACTCGAAGTCCTTGAGGGCTGCCCCGCACTGGCCGCACAGGAGCGTCGACGAGGAGTAGCCCAGGGAGGGCTCGGCGCTCAGCGTCGAGTTCAATTTGCTCTCCGCTCTCGACTCCTTCGCTTCGTAGAGTCCGTTGTGACGAGACTCGGCCACGGAAGCCGTCTGGTTGTCGCAATGACGGAGCACGTAATGCTCGGCGTAGGCGGCGGTCGAGCTGCACGGGATGCCGCAGAGCGGGCACATCATCAGCGCCGTCGCGAATCCGGTCGGGTCGACCCGGTGAGTCGACAGCGAGTGCTCGCGGAGGGCGCTCACCGTCTCGAACCTCATCGTACAGTGACCGCAGCCGTACGAGTACTTCTCGATCGCGTCTTTCCCTGCAAGTGGATCGGTTTTTTCATTAGCTAGTTGCAAAAAAATCTGCACTTGATGTTTAACCCATTCGCAGCCAAGCCTAAATTACATGAAGTAATTTCCATTGCCATTCATATTTTCAGTGTCATTGTTTACCAACCTTCCCTCCCGTATTGTTTTTGTAAAAGAATTTATTTTTAGTATTTTTTCAAATTTTTTACATATTTATATTTATGTTTGTAGCCACAAAAAATTTGCTAATTCAGAAGCTTGCGTGTTATAATATATTTAAAGCAGTACGAGAATACTCGTCCTTGACAGCGAATGGGTTAAAACTGAACGATGAATCCCAGGCAGAAAATTATCGGGGAAATAGTAGACTAGCTAGATCCAACCTAGTGGCTAGCTAGATGACCGAACTATGCGCGAGTCTTGCAATACAATGGTACGACAAGCTAGTGACTAGCTAGTTGTTCATGCTATATCGCTAGCTAAGTCGCTAGCTAGCTGCCAGGCCCATCGAGAGTTACACGCCAAGCTAGCGCCATGACATTATCCAGCGAAACTAACTAGCTTCTAGCTAATGCCCCGATAATTTTCTACCTGGGATATAGCGGAGCAATAATTGTAAAATAGACAAAGGCGTTCTAAAACGAGCTTGAGTTTCGAAAATTAGCGTTCCTAAATAGCGTCCTTTTATTATCGCGCTCGATTTACTGCTCCTGATGAAAAATATTTTCATCTTGAGATCTTACAATAAATCAGTATTTAAAGGTCGCGTGATAACGGCTAGACGCTCTCCAAATGAATTTATTGCTCCGGTGATAAAATAGAGGTAGCAGCTGTACTGAACACGAATAGTACTGCTGCAAATCTATCCCGTGTCAAAATTAAAACATTAAATTTAGCCTCCAAATCCTACTCGAGGGTGAAGAGACTAAAATCATTTTTTTAAATCATAACAAGCCATGTATCGAAACTGTAATTTCAACCTAAACTTGGTAATTTTGTCCGCTTTTGCCAAGTTTAGGTTCAAATCATTGTTTCAGAACAATAAATGTAGCCTCCAGAACCTACTTTTCTATTGTGGTGTGATGTGGTGTGGTGAAAGTAAGTTTTGGAGGCTCAAAATATTTTTTTAAAACACTAATTTCAGCCTCCATACCCTATTTTGAGGGTACTTAGGGTCTAAATAATGTTTCACTTTTAGCGGCAAGTACCACAACAAAAGAAACGAGGTTAATGAGGCTGAATTTATTGTTTAAATTTTGACTCGGGATACTATGCACGGTGTCGTTATCGCTTTCACCGTATCGCCACCGACGAGGTATTTTTTCTTTTACCGTGGTCTCTCTTGTCGGTGATGCAATCCAGAGCGACGTCGGAATGCAGGAGTCGCGGCGTGGACGGTCCGTTACGCGGCTCGCCGTTGAGGAAGGAGCCGTGCATCGTCTGTATGTGATGCTGCAACTGCTGCATGCAGCCGAAGGTGTCCTTGGTGCAGTACATGCAGGTGAGCTTGAGCGAGGCGCGACTCGACTGGCAGTGGGCCGGCTTCGGGCTGGCCTTCATGCGAGAGCTCGACGTCAGGCTCGGCGAGGGCGAGCTCACCGATGGCGGTGACGAGGTGCTGTGCGAGGACGCGCTACCGCGCCCGTAATCCTGGACTTCGTTGAGCTTGCCGATCGACTGGGAGGCCACCTGCTGCTGCTGCTGCTGATGCTGCTGATAGTTCTTCTTGTGGGACTGCATGTGAGAGGTCAGGGCAGCCGCGGTGTTGTAGCCCCGCGAGCAGGCCGTGCACTGATACGGCTTTTGCGTGTCGTGCGTTTTCATGTGGATCTTCAAGTGATCGCTAAAAAAAATTGAAATTCCTATTTTTATCGGAGTTTCGATTACAGTAATCGAATTGTCGATAAAAGAATAATTCATTCGATAATGGAGTATCGTTCTGAAGTGGCATTCTCACGCTCGACGCGTTCGAGAGTGAAAACAATTCTCGACGTTTCGACTGTGAGGAATCTCGTTCAAAGCGGCCACTCGAATCTAGTTCTTACGTTCGGCATCAAGTGTTCCCACTTTAGCGCTAATGTAAATACGAGCGCGTTATTCGCTATAAAAAGCAGAATATTCATTTAGGACTGGACCTATTTCTCGGTCGAGTTTCCCGAAACGCGCAAGAGCTTGGAAAAAATTCGGCAAGATCGGGCGGTTATATCAGGCGAGTAATTAAGGTTCGGACGGAGCGTCGAAAAGCTGAAATCCCGCAGAAGAGAAAAGGAGGCAGAAGATGAAGAGAAATGGAGAAGCGGCAACTCGGTTGAATAATTCATTCCGGTTGTCCAGAGGTGGAAAAGCAAATCCGTATAAGGCGGGTTCACCGGTGTCATCGCGGCCACCCAGTTCAACGTCACATTTTGACCCTCCGGCTCGCCTATCTCGTTCGTTCTTCTACCTCATTTTTGCGCATTCCGCTTCTCTCTCTCGCTCACGTTCGTTCTCACCTCGAGGCGCGATTTCCACCGACGCGAAAACGAAGACGGACGTCAAATTTACTCTTCCACTTCCCGGCTGAATAATTAATGCCGACCTATCGGATCACGGAGTGAATTTTCCACTCGTCCCTCTCCCTCCCTCTCTCTTATTTGCCCATCAGCCCCGTCCGATAATCGAGTAATTTCGTTTCGCGGCCGATGTCCCTTCCGTGACGCGAGAAATGGGGATAGAAGCGTTATGAATCCGGAATTGTCGCGATACCGGGTATATGGGAGAGATCGTTGACCGTTCGAGTTATTAAATCTTGGCGCTTCCAGCGCGCCGAGGGCGGTTGGGAAAAACACGAGCTTAATGGGAAACGTCAATCGGGATTTTCGTATCGACGCGATAATCGCGGACCGTTTCCGCGATAGAGCGGGCAGAGTTTAATCGCGTACGAAACGACCAGGTGTCAATTATCGCGGTAGCCCGCGATCGCCGAATTTAATTACAGTGCGCGTTAATCGTTAACTTCGGCGCGATCGGTCTTATCGCGGAGTCGCGCTCTCGCGACGGGAGGGAACCTCGCGCGCGAGCACCGGATCGATCCTCGCTCATCGATCAACTTTTTTTCTCCACCTCCGTCTCGGCTCCCCTCTTCCCTCCACGAGTTTCCGCCTCGTCGAAGCGCGAAGAGTGATTTGCCTGTTAATTTTTTTCCCGCCGTGCCGCGTGTCGCGGCGGCGAAGAAGAGGACGAGGAAAAAACAAAGGAGGGCCCGATAAGAAGAGCGAGAAAATTACGACGGGGAGGGGGGTTCGCGGATCGTGACTATCGTCGAAACCGTATCGTGAAAGTGCCTCTCCCGCTCGATCGCGCTGCCGCATTCCTCGACCGGGGGAGGGGAAAAAAATCGCGCGCGGCGATCCGGCCGCGTACGCAAAAGACGGACAATCGAGCGGCGATTTGATCGGCTCCGCGAGAAGCGATTTCTCGGGCTACTGTAAAATTGCCAGAATGAATCGCCGCCCGATATTACCGTCCGCGGGACGATCTATCGTTCGGAGAAAAACTCGAATCGAAAATAGAAAAAAAAAAAGAAGAAATAAAGAAATGAAATCGAGTTTTTAGCCAGTAACTGGCCAGTTTTACTAGATATCAACAAAAACATGGCGATTTTTAATAAAACTGACAGCTTTCAAGTTATCAAAATTATGATTGTGTTATTGTAATAGTGATAATTGTGATTGTGATTATGTTACTGGATATGTTTACTGCCTAGTTACTAGATTTGATTGCTGGCCAGTTTCTAGATTTAATCGAGTAAAACTTAGTGTTATTTATTATAATAATTGTGATTATTGTGATAATTGTAATTGTGATTATGTTACTGGATATGCTTACTGCCTAGTTACTAGATTTGATTGCTGGCCAGTTTATAGACTTAATCAAGTAAAACTTGAGTAATTTCCACTAGGGTTACACTACAAGGGCCGCAAATGGGAGAGCCCTGAACTGCGCGCCATACTGCCATATTTTGAGGCTATACGAGCGAAAAAACTGAATACCAACGCACACGACTAGTTTTTACTTCCGCTCGCATAGAGGGCGTACGTATAGTTATGCCAATGCATGAAAAATTGAACTTCCTGCCGTGGAATCAGGGACGAAACTACGTACTTTCGACCGAGGAAGTAAGAAAACAATTTTTTCCCACTTTTTCAGCTCAATTCGCCGCGAGAAAAGGAAACGCGGAGATTGCTCTATACGAATTATTAAAAATGTTCGTCTCGATCCTACACGACAGGTGGCTAAATCTAATTAAGCCGCGCGTTTGAGATTGTGTCAATGTTATCGCGATTATTCTCTAATTAAACTCGCTATCGGGAGGATCTCGGAACTCGAGCGAAAAACGGTCCGGTCGATTTTAAAAGAAATAAACCGAGAGCCGTCCGACTGGTCGCTCGTTCGCGCCCTCGCTTTTGTTTGATCGCTCGAGCGGGAGAACGAATTAAGAACAAAAAGGTGCGGTCCAAAGATCTCGCGAAACTCTTTAACGATCGGATGTATTTTCGCTTATTGACACGTCGCGAGTGATTCTCGGTCAGTTTGTTCGGCTCTCGAAAGAGCGAATTGAGGGGAAAGAAGGTCAGAGAACGATTGCGAGAGAGCGAGAGAGTCCGAACCGAGCGGACACTTGACTAATGTTCTACCTGTTGTGCTCGGCGACACCTATGCGCGCCTACCTAGCGAGACACCCTGCGCTTTAGCATTTCAATAAAGCAAGTGGGAGAGAGAGAGAGAGAGAGAGAGAGAAGGACAGACCGAGAGAGACATCTCAATGCGTGAGAAAATCGTCCCCGCCGTCTCGAATCGTACGAATTCGTCAACGAATGGAATCCAAAGCGGATAAATACACTAACACTCGTAACGCTCGGTCGTCCGAGCAGTTTCGCGCTTCTCAAGCCATTTCACGCGTCGTTATCGATACTATCCCCTCCTCTCTCTCTCTCTCTCTCTCTCCCTCGTGCTACCAATCCGTCTATTTCACCGTAGACGATACTCGTCAACGAGAATTAGTATGATAATGTCGAGTGGATTAGTCAAGCTATTCCGAAGACGCTCATTGACGAGAAAATCGGATCGTTTTCGTATTTCGATTTTCTTCTCTCATTGTAGCGGAGTCCGAGGATGGAGAACGAGAGACGGAGGCGAGAAGGAGTAGAGCCTGACTAATGCCACCGCAGCGCCTAGATGATCATTACTCATTTGTCAAGGAGCGTAATCGCTCTTGGGGAGAATCTCTTTTCACTCGGCGCGCCGTCTCGAGAATTTCCCAGGGAGTTTCAGTGTAAACAAAATTTACGGAATTTCTTTTGTCGCGTCGATACAGCCGCTACTAAAACCCGCTAATAGATTTACAAACCGAGCCTGATGGATTTCGGCGATTGTTCGATCCGTAGAAATTTTTCGAGTACATCCCGAGACGAAATTTTAGATCACTTCTTAACGTAAATAACTTAGATTTTACTGTTGTAGCCTGATTTGGACGTTTTAGTTGTACTATTAGGGTCAGTACGACTAAAATGTAGTAATAAATACCATTTACAACTTTCATAACGTTAAAATCTCGATACGACTAGTAAGTTCAAAACGATATTTGAACGTACATACAGTTTTCCACGTATGTAACCAATTTTACCAGTTTTTTTCGTTACCCGTGTCTAAACGAGAACATCTTACTTAGGTCATGAACGTTAAAATAAAAGTCTGTCTTGAACCTCAACTTAGTAAATCGGGACGTAACTCCTCAATTTAAGTTCAACCGAGCATACACAAGTCACATATACGTTTTAACTTACACTGAGAAAAAAATATTGTTGAACCAATTAAATATGCAATCATACAGTGCCAATAGGATATTTTATTGAGTGGAATAAAAATCTTTTCAAACTAAACGATTATTTTATCGAACTGACTAAATATCCTCTTGACACTATATGATTGCATATTCAATTGGCTCAACAACATTTTTTCTCAGTGTAGTTGTAACCAATGGTTTACAACGTTGAAACAGTGCTTACACAGAAAAAAAGGATCACTTTAATCAAGAAATATATACTTGATTCAAGAGAGTTATGCGGAAGGAAGAAAAATTCCGTCATCAAGAAAATAATTTCTCCACAATAGCAGAAAATTAAATTCTTGAATTGAGAATTTCTTTTCTTGAATCAAGTATTGCCACACATGAATCAAATCTATTTTGTTTTATCCTAAGATAATTATTTCTCAAATAAAAAAAATAGTTTAAAAATAATAATAGTAAGTAATAGTTTCTTGAATGAAGAATATATTGACTTATTCAAGGACACACGTTCTTGAATCAAGAAATTCACAACTATTGTTTTTAAAATTTATTTCTTCATTCGGGAAAGAAAAAGAGACTTGATATTGGAATGTATATTCCTTCCGCATAACTTTCTTGATTCAAGTAATCCTTTTTCTCTGTGTATACTCTCGTTTCAGGCATCCAACGAGAGCTTACCTTCGGGAAAAGGCCGCCTCGCAATGCGAGCACCGGTATCTCCTGTCGCCGGTGTGCAGTTTCACGTGACGGTCGCGGCTCCGCTTGTGCTTGAACAGCCTCGCGCACCAGCTGCATCTGTAGGGCATCTGATCGCCGTGGCTCTGAAAACCGAACGACGTTTCTTTTGAGCTTTCGTACGTAAACGGAATTTTTCGCCGGCTCGATCTCGGAAAGTCGCGACGTTTACGGTTTCGCGTTGCGTATCTTCAAAGCCGCCGACTCGCTAAGAATGGACAAGGAGGGGGGTATACGTCGCGTACGTGCCGCGGTTATTTCACTACACGATTCGGGGTGACGCGACTCGTGACCCCGCCGAGTCTATGGGTGACGCGAGAGCCGCGAGAACCGCGAGTTTCTCTAGTTTCCTTTGTCCTCCTCAATGTTTCAATTGCGTGAAACGAGCGATAAAAAAAATTCCCACTCGGCGTACGAGAATTTCGCCGTACCAGGTGGTCCTCGCGAAGCACCGAACTCACGGGCCCACACCGAAATCTACGAGGCGACGCGTGCCGCTTATCTCGTCGGTCGGGGTTCTCGTGCGCTCTCGTCGACTTTTTTTTCCCGCGCGAGAAGAAGACGTCACTCCTTCCGCGCGCGCGCGCGCGCGAGAGAAGGAGGGACTTTTCTAGCTTCGCGAGGGTCCGGGCCTCGCGGGTCATCGTGAGGTCGAAATCTGTAGCGGCTTAGAGTTCCCACAACAGGTTGTGCCAGTCCGGTACCTCGTCCCGGTACCGCGCCACCGCGTGCCCTTCTGTTATACGACCCCCCCCCCCTCTCCCCCTCTCTCTCTCTCTCTCTTCTACTTTATTCCCGAGCGAACCGCGTGAGTCGAATACACGCTAGAAAATTCATTATCAATTATACCTGTTCGTGCTTCTTGAGGTAGCTCAGCCTCGGAAAAGTCCGCTCGCAGAATTGGCACGGATACGGAGCCGTGGCGTTCCCGTTAGGATTGGTCGCGTCCCCGTCGACCTCCGGCTCCGACGGGAAGCTCGCCGACGTCGGCGTGGCGCAGGACGACGGCGTCTCGACGCCACCGCGACGGGACGCGCCGCCGATGTCGTCGCTGTGCCAAGACGAACTTCCGGTACCAAGGACATCTGGAACAGAAGTACATATTTCAGAGCGTGTTCGCTCAATTCCGCATACTGTGCGAAGAAAATTGCTAGCAATTGCTACCGGAATTGAAATATCGTTTGTTTTGAAAGAAATTTTACATAAATTAAAGTAATCTTTATTAAAAAAGTAAAAATCTTATTTTTAAGGTAATTCAGTCTACTCTACTGTAAAAGGAATTTTACAGAAATTAATCTTTATTAAAAAAAAAAGTAAAGTTTAATCGATTTAAAGAATTTTCACTTTAAAAATATCAATCTTATTTTTAAGGTAGTTCATTCTACTTCATTTCCCTTCGTGTGTAAGGTAAAAACGATCGTTCGTATTCTCGCGAGGACAAAGAGGCGAGAGTTTCGCGGCGACTGAATTTCGAGGGAGACGATCGTCACCTCGTTCGCTCTCGAACTGGTTTTAAAAAGCGCGTACTTAGTCCGTGTCGCAAGGAAACGGACGAGTTTCACGTTCGGCTCGCGACTGACCTCCCGAACCCGCGTGTTGCGCGTCACGAGCCGAGCAAGAGAAGGCGACACGTTCGTTCCACGGGAGCCTCACCTTTTATATCGTTTTCGTAACGAGCGCGAAGTGCGTACGCGCGGTGAAACTCGTACCATTAACCCGTGACAGGAGAGTTTCGTTCGGACGAGAGAACTCCGAGATTGGTTAAACCGGATCTTTAAAGATTACTTTTGTACGAACGAACAATGCGAATAGATGTACCATTGACGCGTAATTCTCGAAATTCATTAATATTTCTCCTACGGGAGCGACCTTCGTCCGCGATACAACGACAGTTGCCTTTATCTTGATTTTTTACTCTGCGAGCATTTTCGAGATCGCTACGAGCGATACAGCGAGAATAAGTT
>NCVS01000329.1:40459-51321 GCA_003055095.1 Goniozus legneri
TGGCAAATTGTGACGTCGTAAACTCGCGATATTCCGTTTATATGTACGATCAATTTTACTTAACGATCTCTCGGAAAAAAAACCAGTAGAGTATTTTGTATCTCGATTTCCCAGTGATTTTCCGAGAGCATCGATACGGCGGATTAATTTCCATTTGGGGAGAATAAAATTGTAAACTCGGTACATCCCACTGTCATCCGATCGATTACAGCGATTCCTCCGAAAACAATTGAAGCTTCTCTCGTATTTTTCGAGTGTATCGAAAGGATTGGCGGAAAATGACATTGCAAGCTCGCGGTTCGTTCCGGCGACGGAGTGGCGAGATGACGCAACTATAATAACATCGTAAACGGTGGAAATGAGTCGTCTTTTAGTTGGCCGTTTCCTCAATTGTCGGTGTCGGACGTGGCGCGGCCCGCCTATAACGACACCCACGAGTCGATTTAAGAGATTTTGCGGAATCCCGCGCGCGCTGCAACGAAGAGAGAGAAAGAGAGAGAGAGAGAGAGAGAGAGAGAGAGAGAGAGCGAGTTGTGTGTGCGCGCGCGCGCCACCCAACCACCGAGAAGCCGGATGATCCGCGCAAATGGCCAGCATCCTCCGCCCACGCGATATTTCCACGAGAGAGCGCGCAAGCTCGCGAGACTCGATTGAACCGCAACTCTGCAGTAAAGGCATACATTAATTGAACGAACAATTAAGTATATTCATTATTGGTACATCTAACACCGGTGGTCGGGCGAACGTTGCTATTTGAACTAACTACCCGGGACAAAATTCGAAGTATTCTAGGAGTATTCATTGATATTCTAAGAGTCTCTATCAGTATTCGCGAGTATTTGTTAGTATTCATACAGTAATTGTATTCCTAGTAAAATTAAAATAAAAATTGGACTCATCTTCGACAGGTATCATCAGAATAACTATTTCGAACACTGGAAATTTTGTTTGCGAGAGAATATTCTTCCAGTCTTCGTATAATAGATGTTCTTTCCAAACATGTTCCAAAATATAATTTGTGGAAGACTGAATATCAAGGAATAATTTACAAGTATTTTGTCGAACTTCTAATCTGAAACAATTATAAGGAATATTCATAGAGTATACCATACGTTTACTTATAAAATACCATTAATTTCAATATTGAAAATGTAGCTCAAAATAATACTCCATCATTTAGAATATTTGACGCAGAGACTGGAAAGAGATTTGAATTCTAAAATTCCAAGAATAAGATTGAAGTATTTTTTTAATACTTTCAATAGTATTCTGAACAAGGACAATCCAAAATATGTTAAGACATATGGTTATGAATTCAGTAACACTCATAAGCACAGAAATTTTTATTATTCTTCGGTGCATGATTTTGTATGGGGTGCTTCACTGGATTCCGATCCAAATTTATAAACTATGCTTTTGGAATCGAATGAAGCTTCTGATACAAAATCATGTACTGAAAAACAAAAGTTTCTGCACTTTTGATTGTTAATGGCTTCATAAAAAAAACTACGTACAACAGGTTACTGCATGGGGAGCTCCATATAGTTCGAATACGTAATTTTTTTCGAGATTATTGAGCTTCCCATAGTAATCAGTTCAGTAACGTATAGGATACTGGGTGTCATACTTGATATTCGAAAAGATTATCACATTGTCACAAATGATATCCTATACGTATACTCTGCGTGATTTTTAAGTGTATTCTACCGGTATTCCTCAGTGGCAAACGGAATATCATAAGAATACCTCCGATTTGGAATACTGATTGAAGCTTTAAAAAATACTTGAAATTTCGTCCCGGGTAGCCCCAGAACATTCACGCGTCAATCGCTTCGCCTCCTCGCAGAAAAATAAATGGTAAATTTTACCACATTAAAGTACTTCTTTACCGTAATTTAAGGCTCGTATTTGGACAAACTTAATTTAAAGTAACAATTACTTTATTATTCAAGTAGAAGAGTTTGGCAGATATTACTTGGATTTAAAGTAATTTTTACTATTCATGTAAGTCCTAACATTAATTAAAAAAAAGTTCACGTTATGTAAAGACAAATTCACTTTAAATAAAGTAAATTCACTGAAAGCCGGTAATCTTATTTATTTGGTAAATTAAAAGAAAAAAAAGAGTAAAGATCACTTGATTTAAAGTATTCTCTGCATTAAAATGACTACACTATCTCTAAATTGGTCCAGATCGATTTATTTTTCTCTGTGTGTACACACATTACTGATACATTACACTCGAGCCTCTCCCAACCGGTCACCATTATCGACTAATATAGCAGTGCAATCGTGTCGCGCGTGCCGAAGCACCCAACTAAATTCATTCGCCCGTGAACGAAGAAACTCGTCCGTTGATTGAATCAATTCGGCGTTCGGCTCGGCGCGCTTTAGGCGCCAGGGGGGGCGTCCCACGCGCTCGCGGAAGGAAATACCAATTTCGCGTCGTTGTCCCTAAGGTCAGTGGCGACAAGCTGCTGAGAGAATTTTTTCTCCGAGTACGCGATCTTCTTACGCCAATCGACGCTCCGAATTTTATCGTCGAGTGAAATCTAACGGACGGCAATTTTCGAGTTCACGCGGCCGCAAATAACGGGCCGAGGCCCGCGCGCTCGTCTTGTTTGGCAGGGCGATATGCCAATCAGGTGCGTCGGGTTGGTCTTTTGAAACATTGTGTAACCCAGAGGCGAGGACGCGCGGCACGCGCGTGACTCACGACCGATCGGTCCCCAAAGGGGACGACGAGTGACTAAAGGAGAGGCGAAGGGTGACGAGGCGCAAAGAGAGACAGCTCGAGGTGCCCGAGAGCAAAATAGACCCGCGACAAAATAGTCCGAGTCGAATTCCGCGTTAGGCCCGTACCGCGTAATCTCGAGTACGGTTATCGTTAGGAATCGTGCCGGGAAATGAGAGAAATAAGGGTGAGATCGGTACGAAGGAGCGTCGGATGTGTCATCGGCGCGAAAATAGTCGCACTTAACGCTGCCGGCTCGTTTTCTCCGATCTGCCGATGCCAGAGGGCCGATATAAAGACTCGGTGTCACCTCGTCGACGTCGATCCTATTTTTAGCGCGATTCTCTTATTAACCCTCTCACGACGAGCGGTGCCCCGAAAATTCATCTCCGATTCGTCGCATTCTCTTTACCTACGCGTCTCAATTCCCGTCATACGCGAGCCCAGCCAACGATCGTTAACGAGACCCTTTTTTTTCTTTCTTTCAATCGACTCGATGGAACTACGTTTCGCAAAAATCACGGAACGATCTCGAGCGTTGATGGGTCAAATTTAACGGCGCGTTTAATTATGACTTATTCCCCGGTTAATACGACTCGTGACACCAGCAGTATTTTTTCTACCTCCTTCTCTCTCTCTCTCTCTCTCTCTCATTCCTTCTCTCGTTCGCAGTCGCCTCTCTTGCGGCTGCGGAGAGGTTCAATTGCTTCGCGCGAATCGACGGGGGCGTCTCGCGCGAAACGAAGCGATTCGATTCCCCGCGTCGATCGACCCGCGACCCCGCTACCCTCCTCGCGGTTTTATTTTCATCCATAAAATTATGATTCCTCGAGTGGCCCTTTATTTTCATTCGATTAAATCAACGCGAAGCCGACCCGATCGCTGCATCGATTTATCGGGAATCGAATTGCCACATGAATTTAACGGAATTGTATCGGCGGCTTCCGATCGGCATTACCCGCGAATAAAGAATAACGCAAAAGACGTTCTCATGCCGTCGGGTTAAGCGGAGATTCACCGTCGCGCGTAATTCCAAATTATTTCGCATCGTTAATCGCACCTCTCGAGAGCGAATCCCGTCGGATGGATAGAACGAGGACGAATAGCCGAATTCTCCTACTCATTTCTAAAATTAATCGACAAAAGAACAGTGAAAATTCATTTGGAAAATTCAAGAGCTTTTTCGTCCACTCTTGGATCCAAAATTAATCACCGTCGTTTTATTAAACAGAACGACGTTAAAGTTTGATCGATCCAACGACCTTATCGATCACCGAAATAATTCAACCGGATGCCTAAAGTTGAGTAAGACGCTGGCAAAATTTCATTAAAAAGATATTTAGTTCCACATCGTGAAATATGGCTAACGAACCTTTGGATTTCTGCGTTTCCTCGTGAGGGATCGGTTCTTTGTGCGCCTGAATTTTGCCGATCAGAAGCTCGAGCCTCGAACTGTTGCCTTTGAACAGCATCCTGATCCTTCGCAAGATTCCTCGATGGGTACGAAAATGTCTAAATTCCTCTCGGCGACACCTCAACTGATACACCACTTGGCATGATATCGAGGGCGAAAAAAATTCCGTATCGTTCTCGTTCACCGCGTTACAGTTCGCGAAATTTTCACTCGAGCGGGAGAAGAAGAGACTCTTCTTGTCGTTGCTCGGTCTCGACTATCGGCAACGAGACGAGAAATGCACTCCGCCGCTCGATAGTTGACTCCCGACGTCCGACCGCAGACGGATCCCGATCCCAACTGCGCTCGGCCCGAGTGTCAGCTGATTAGCAGCGACGAGTCTCCTTCACCGGTGAAACCGCAACTTCATCGACGGCGCAAAAATCGTTAAACAAACTGCACTTTTTCGAGTTGGAGAAAAAAAATCGACTCCGATGGAAGGCCTCGGCGAGATGAAACGAGAGAGAGAGAGAGAGAGAGAGAGAGAGAGAGAGAGATAGAGATACGAATCGGTGATCCAGGACGATCCAGCGCTCGCGATCGACGATCCACGACTGCGAGATCCTTGGGTTACGCGTTGCCCTCGTGGTGGTGTGACCAAAACCTGAGCGAGCTCGAGAGGGAGAGAGAGAGAGAGAGAGAGAGAGAGAGAGACGAAGGGGTGGGGGAGAGCCAAGGGGGCCCGGGTGGCTATTATCGCCTCGAGCGCTGGGACCCCGCTCTCGTTCTCTCTTCCTCGGAGTGCCGGCGAGCGCGAGAGAGCGCGCGAGAGAGAGAGAGAGAGAGAGAGGCTCCCCTGGGAAACCGAGCAGCGCATTGGACGGTAGGCGGGCGCACACGTCGAGTACACCCACCGCGTTGCACTCTCTATCTTTTTCTATCGCACCGGCGGATATTTTAACAGCTTCTCTCTTTCTCTCTCGCTCCCTCTCGCACTCCCACTCGCTCCCTCTCGCGATAGCACGCGAAAATCGTACACCCGTGACACCGATCGGCGTGCGCGCGCGCTCCTCCCTCCGATCGAAAATATTTCGTTTATTGCACTCTCCTCTCGTTATCGATGACAGCGATAGCGCGTTTCGGCCTGACAAAGAAAGCGTGTATGTACAAGAGAGTCACGATTCTCCAATCTTTACGAGCGAGTGTCGACATCGTCGCGCGAGAGCGATCGTGACGAGGAAGTAAACACTCCGTTCTGGCCTCGAGGTTTTTATTCGTAAATGAGAAATTTCACGTTAATTCGTACGATCGGGCTTTAGATTCTAGATTCTGAAGATCTCTTGGTTCTTCACCACGATGCAGACTCGAGATTCGACTAAATTTTTGATTTTAATTTGCTCGATTATCGCAAATTCTACCGTTCTCTATACTCGAACATTAACCCCTTGTGCTATCAGCAGATGTGTTTATTTGTGTTTGACCTAAGGAATATCGTTCGAAGGGTGTACTTGGCCTTTCGTAGGTCATATTACGAAGTGTCTTGTCTCGGGTAATTCTCTCTAGGAGAAAAAATTTAAAATTATTTCAAGTTAACAATAACGAACTCGTGAAATAAGCGGATGCAGAAATATTGCTCTCGAATTGCTGATCTAATCGACAGAAAACGCCTCGACCGCTAAGGGTTAATAACTTTATTGATAACATAAGTATAAATAAAAGATAAACAAATTTTTTTTTGACGTCATTTTCAGTACAGGAGAAAATTTTCAATGACGGCAACACGATGGCATTGTTGGCAATTCAATGGCCCATATATCGAAATATTGGCGTATTTCGTTCGTCGATGTCTTTCGGATCAGTCGCGGATCGAGAGAAACGGTAACGCTCGGCGAGCGTGGCTAATCCCGACAAAAGAGAGACGATCGCGTCCGCGGGCCGGCCCTTTTTTTATCGGCGCAACGGCTCCTTCGCAGTTTTTACCGTTAAAAAGCACGGCAAATCGTCGCAAATGAATTTGTTATTCATCGAGGGAGGAGATTCGAATTTGACGTTCGCGCGATAAGTCGCTCCGTGCTCAACCGAGTGTAAATTTCAGTTATAACACGTCTGCATCCGAGCGCTAATTTTTTCTCTTAACGACTTCCGTTTTAGAATGATCGTCGTACGGGTTCAAAACGGGGACAAAAATACCGGGATTGTTACTCATAATTGTCGAGCTTTTTTTTTTCACAAGCTCGGGGAACAACCCCGGCTAACGGAAATACTCGCCGTACGACCGAAATAAATCTCGAAATGGGAAATTTTTCAACCACTTGTTCTGCAACATAGAAGACCCAGACGGAAATAATATCGAGCGGGAATGTAACCAGAGGTTTTCAATAATGCGCGTTCGACAGAGAGAGAGAAAAGATTTTCCGCTTTTGCTTATCACTTCTCGAAATAGAGACTCGCATTAATGTGCCAGGGAGATGAAACCCATACGAGCCATAGTTAAAACAATAGACGAATACAACCTGGCCACTCAATGAAATCGTACGGCTACGTTGTACGAATTTCGCCGAACGAGGAAGGGGTGCGCCAGTGACGTAAAGCGACAAGAACGAGCCGACTGGGGGGGCACTCGGCGGACCCCCCGCGAACTCCTGTGAAATCGCGCGGAATGGATTCTCACACACGGCTGGAGCTCAGTGCCACCTTCCGCTGTGTACAAAAATACACTCTCCCTCTCTCCTTCTCTCTCCGACTTCGTCGTACACCCAACGAAAGAGCGAAAAAGGGGGGTCCCAGTGCGCGCCTCGCCACCCATCGCGATTATTTATCTCGTCCCGGTATCGTGGCTTTAGGTGGTCCCCCCCTTCGCTCTTACACCGGAGGGGGCGTTTTTTTTTTAATTGGGCCGAAAAGGTGTTCACTGCGAAAATATTCGAGCACTTCTGGCAGCGAGGAACGTAATAGGGTATGTAAATGAAGTGCGTGACACTTCGTTCGGTTTGAATTTGCCGCGTAATAGCCCGAGTCAGAATTTAACAAATGATTAAAAGCTCTAAAACCTTTCGCTTCAAGCTCCTCACTCTAATGCTGTCCGTAGTAAATTTAATACTATTTAGCACCATCTCATGGCCGATATTTCCCATTTCGAAGGATATGGGACATCATTAGTGTTAAATAATACTGTTTGAAATCTTCATATCCTTCTGAACGAAAAAAATTAGATACTGAATTAAACATTTATTACAGTGGATTTTGTGAGTTTTAATAATAGCTCTTAAACAATATATTCTAGTTCTTCATATTTATTCAATTGTATGTCTCGAAGAATTAACACTATTTTGAAACTTCCTGATCTGCCGCTGGCTTTGCAGGACTAAATAAGAATTAAATTTACAATCGTAAGAAATTAGGAGGATTTCGAGAGTTCAACCAGGTTTATTGGTTACGAAAAAACTATATTTTGATCCTTCGAATGCCGCATGCAGATCTTATGAAACTAAACTAGACTTATATTAGGTCGTTCGGAAAGTCATTTCGTTTTTTTCCCAACAGAGGATTTAATTGTAATTTTTTGCACCCAATTTCACACTCAAGCCGTATAATTTTTATATGTTTTGAGAGCTCATATAGCAAGGCTTGTGTGTGAAAAATTTCAATTAATTCTACGCAGTGGTTTTTGGTTAGTGCCCTTTATATATGGAGAGCGATAAGCAGCATTTGCGAGGGTAAGAACGCTGTTCAAGCCAGATAGAAATTGACCGATGAGTGTGGAGAAGGTGTGTTGACAGTACGTCAGTGCCGGAACAGCATTCTTACCCTTTCTGTAGTAAAACAGTAAGACGTCGAAAATGTTGCTTATCGTTCTCTATGTTTAAAGGGCACCAACCAAAAACTACTGCGTGAAATTAATCGAAATTTTTATCATACAAGCCTTGCTATATGAGCTCTCAAAGCATATAAAAATTATACGCCTTAAGTTTGAAATTGGGTGCAAAAAATTACAATCAAATCCTCTGTCAGGAAAAAACGAAATGACTTTCCGAACAACCTAATATGTATGTCGGCATTGCGAAAGATCAAAGAAAAATAGGTTTTGAAGGTTCAAGTTAGTGTTTAAATTCTGACTCGGGAACTCTCGTAGAGTATCGGTAGGAATGAATGTTGATAGGTTCAATAACAAGGAAGGTTATCCTTTAAAAACCGAAAGAGAACAACATTTGAAATAGTTAGTCAATATAAACTGGTGAAGCAATAGCTCTATATGTTGTTTCTCTTTTCAGGTGAGATCACTGTTAATGTAAAGTATAATGTAAAATGACGAATGCTGAAGAATAGTTTGTAAGATGTATGAAATAAATCTCTTTTCAGAGCAACCACTTTCTAGCTGTAGTTGAGTCACCGAATTATAAAATCCTCTTATACGTATAATAGCGAGGAAGAGTGGCGAATCGAGAAGCGCGAGTGGGAGGGGTTCGTGAACGGGGCGCATGTGCCGCGTGTCTTGGCGATCGACTCCGCCTACGCGCGCTTCGCTCTGTCGTCCCGAATTCGCCTCGACTTCTTTTCCTCGCGCGGCGGAAACTCGCCGAGAGTCCTTCCTGCTTCGTTCTCGTTCTCGTGGATATATCTGCGCGAAAAAAAGAAAGGGGATCGGTAATCGAGTCGATTTGCCCGATCCGGTCCACGAAAGTTAATACGAATCGGAGGTTGGAAGCGATCGGCGAGCAGGAATCGAGAAAGGGTATTATATATAAAGGAGATGTGAATGGAGGAGAGCGGGACTAGCGTAGGTCCCCGTCGATTGTTGCGGTCGGAGCGGAAAGCCTCTTCTATTTGGTATCGCGATGGGATAGACTCGCGATCGGTGAGAAAACCGAAACCGGTCCGTCGCGGTCGTCGAACGTCAACGATTTATCAGATTGTAACGCTCTCACGCTCGGAGCTCGCGCATACCGAAATTTTCGCCAAATTCGAAAACCGTACGCCCCCCCCCCCCCCAAACTTGAGTACTATCTCCAGTGGAAATTTCTTGGGCGTAACGCAAGCAGAAGTGACTAATAGACTATCCAGCGGGGATTATCCATTTGGAAGCGAGACTCGGGTAAATAAGCCTCATCGAGCTCGACGTCCTCCGACGCGCGAAACGTTTGCTAACGATTCTAAATCAGGGTCATCGTTACGATCTGTAATAAGAGATAAGCCCTGGCCAGATAAAGGACGTCTAGCTCGTCGTAACAGATAAATCATAGACATTCGTTAAGGGCAACGAGACCACCGAATGCTCTACACAGAAAAAAAGGATCACTTGAATCAAAAAATATATACTTGATTCAAGAGAGTTATGCGGGAGAAAGAAAAATTCCGTCGTCAAGAAAATAATTTCTCTATATTAGTATAAAATCAAATTCTTGAATTGAGAATTTTTTTTCTTGAATCAAGTATTGCCATGCTTGAACCAAATCTATTTTGTTTTATCCTAAGATAATTATTTTTCAAATAAAAAAAATAGTTTAAAAATAATAATAATAAATAATAGTTTCTTGAATGAAGAATATATTGACTTATTCAAGGACACACGTTCTTGGATCAAGAAATTCACAACTATTGTTTTTAAAATTTATTTCTTCGTTCAAGAAAGATATTGAAAAGTATCTTGATATTGGAAAGTATATTTCTTCCGCATAACTTTCTTGATTCAAGTCATCCTTTTTTTCTGTGTACGAATGTTCTATAAAAATCCCTCCCGACTACGTGGCAATTACGCGGCGCAACTCTCGCGTGCGGTCTCTCGAATGGTGGGATCCGGTCCGGGAGTTTCCGCCCCTCGGACCGGAAGTCTCGCGCTCTACCCTCTTAGAGTTCCGCGGGCTCCTCGCCGAATCTCCAGGCTAGCTTCTTCCGTGAGAGGAGCCCTGGACGCTCGATTTATGTCCAGAGCCAGAAGACGGTTACGCGAGCCGAGTCTTAATAAGAGACACCCACCTCCCGGGGCTGTGCGCGGCAACCTAATGGCATCCGCTTGACAATGCCAGACCCTCTTCGAGACCGAGCGACTACTCTTTGGAATATTAATCGTCTTGACCTTGGGACGTTAATTGCTTTCTCGCCGAGTGCCACAGATTCCCTCCTCGCTCGAGTTCACCTCGAGTAAGTACGTTCCGTTTCCCTTCTTAGATAAGAATATTGGTTGTTGGAACGGCCTAAACGAACGAATTACGAATGTTCTATAGAACGTCATCGATAACTGGGAGGACTCGTAAGAACGTAAACTCAAACAAAAATCGCTCGACAAAAGAGATAAGACGGTAAGGCGAGACGTAATTCGCTCGACCGTGGTAATTATCGGCGCCCGGAGGAATCACTCGATCGTTAAGATACAACTTTTCCATCCCCGTGACGATGGGCGTCGTGGTGGCCCGACGAAGGATGACTGGCGACGCCGGCTCGGGAAAGCGAGAGAGGGAAAACTCGAGACGAGGCTAATGATCGCGGGGCTCACACGCGCGGCTAAATGATTTTGTCAGAAATTGGTTTTTCTCCTCACGCTCGACTCGCTGCTCCAATACCGGTAGTCGAAACACGAGAATGCCGAAAAAAATCAAGATTTCAAAAAATCGACCGAACCGAACCGATTTTCCCCGCTCCGAAAGGGGGAAAAATTCTCACCTGCGATGACGAGTCGATTACACGATTGCGTGAATTTTCGTAACGCAACAATTTCGGCTCGCCGTGTGCAAATTGGTG
>NCVS01000330.1:606-106503 GCA_003055095.1 Goniozus legneri
AAAAAATCTGAGGACAAAAGTTAAATCAGCACGAGATTTCACATTGTTATGCCTATTTCAGTCGCGTGCGAGCAACGTAGGGGCGAAAAGGTGGGCACCCGTGAAAGAGGGTGAGAGGGAGATGGATTTCTGTCTCGTTCGTGACCGCCTCAATGCATTCTGGTTGGCGTGCGCGAGTCCGCAACTACGACGCGGCTTAACGTCTCACCTACATTCTGCAACCCGCTCTCACACTCCCCTTCCCCTCCCCATGCTCCCCCGTGCGAGCTCGTTTTCCGTTTTTCGATCATGAATGGTTCCTCCTACTCACCGCGAAAGACAAGAAGCCCAGTAAACGCTCGATTCATCTCACCGCTTTAGGAATTTGAGCGAAAAAAAAGTTTTTCATGGGACCGATCTCAGTTTCTGTACGTTAGTCTCTCTCTCTCTCTCTCTCTTTATAGCGCAGATAGCGTGTGTGCCCGCGCATTTTAACGCGTCGCAAGTAGGTCTCTTGCTAGCGCGTTGCTGTAGGTCGTAGCATTCTTCGTCCTCTTCGCGTTCTCATTGACTGTCCCTTTGATGTTTCGTCATTCGAAAATTTGCTACACTCGTCGGTATTTTTATGTAGTTTCAATTTTTTTTTAAAGAAATTGAGAATGACTTCCGTAGTTCAAGAGAGCGAATAAGATCGAATCAGAATACTGGCTAGAAAATTAATATTCTGTCTGTAAAAACAGTGAAACATATTGAATACGGAAGGTAAGAAAACAAAAAAATACCTATGACTTTCAACGATTATAATAGATTTCAAACTGCTGAAATTTGCCTTCTGAGGGTTAAATACATCCTCGTTATTGTATATCGCAATATAAATCGTCTTGTCGAAATTTTGAGTATCGCCATTTTTTCTGCTTCTATAAAATATGTCTGAGATATCGAAGAGAAAGGTGCGCAAATGGAAAATCGGGAGCGATTTTTCACTCGACGTTTAACCCCATTTTCGGGGTTAGTTACGTCAGAGGAGCAGTTTTATCGTTCATGGGCCCTCGTGGTTATTAGCATACAACCACGTGTCCGGGCATGCGTCGGAAAGTTTATACCCCCGGGTACAATCTTGGCGCCCTACGCGAACTACGGGTCGAGCGCATGAAGCCATTCCGTTAAACGAACAAACAAACGAATTGCTCTTCACCCTCTGTTTCGATCGAGAAAATCCAATTTGTCGACCCGCACTCGAGAACGACCAATATGAAGTGCACAGAATAAGTTGACGAGCGATCGGCAAGAGTTGCATCCATATGGAACTATCGATCTACAAGCTGGCTCTCTTAAATCTATTTAACCGAATATCCCGAAACTGAACCGAGACAGAATTTATCGAATCGACTACATATTTATACCACAATGAATGAAACGATAGTTTTATTTCATTTGCAATCTTATTGACATTCTAAAGGAAATTACATACATATACCAAATGTTTTCTGTGTCGTCGATTTTCAGGGTATTTTGTTGGGTTATTTTTACACCTAAAATCTGGAGATTTTTTTAGATTGATTAATATCGTCAGAGTACACCCTATATAGAGGAGTGTGAAATATCGACAAACTGAGATACCTTAGCTGACGTTATTTGTAACGCGCCGTGGACATTTCACGGGTCCAAACAACGTAATACATTCTCGTCGAGTGACGCGACTTTTTCTTCCTCCGTGTAGACGCTTCCTGCGCGGCGTTCGTTCCTGAATAATTTATCCGCGAAACTGCGTACGGTGACGTCGATAACGGCGAGGATCGACACCGTCGGCCCCGATCTCGAGATTTACTGCGCATCGATAATGTAATAAAATTGAGACGGTTACACGCCGCGAGAGTAACGGAGTGAATTTTTTTACGGAGGGAAGATTTATAGCGAAGCGTACTGTGTCATAGATCCCGAAGGATTTTATTGTTCGAGGAGAATCTCGCAGCAACGTTTAACGCGCAGTTTCGTTATTTTTATTTTTGGTAACCGATCACGGATGATACAGTATGGCGCATATCGACGATCCCGTTAATTCGTTTAATACCTGTACTTCCGTCGTAGGCTTGCGTACAAAACGGTACTGTTTACAATCGCTCGAGTGTGTGTACGCGCACGCGAAACGTTTTACAAGAGCACATTGCGATTCTCCCACGCGACAGCGTTCGCGCGCACACGTCGTGTATATGGAGGACGTATGGGGTGAGGGCAGGGAGGAGAGAGAGGGAGAAAAGAGAGAAGTGGCATTACGATATGAAAATAACGACGGGACGCGCACGGCACGCGTGTAAATCCTGGCAAATATTATCCCTCGTACGAACGCACCGCTCTACGCTTACGCGCTGTATACCGTGTATCTGCACGCGCAAAAAACTACCCTCCCCCTCTCACCCTCACTCGGATCAACAATCCCTCGGATTCTCCATTTTCTCGTCGCTTAATTGAAAAAAAAATCAAAACCGATCAACTCGTATTTCAAGGTATTTCTAGCGCGAAACGTTATTTGCTTTAGTAAAAATATTTCAAGAGCCGTTAAAATCGTGAAATTATTGCATGAGAAATTCAGTCGCGTTTGAACACTCCTGTGTACTCGCTAAAAAAGTTAACGCTAGATAAAGAATAGATAAAGAATATTTAATATATTTACATGCATTCGTAAACGTATCTCTTTGTGTTGACATTTTGCATACATATACAAGTAAAACACAAATAGTTGACAATTTTTTGTTTGGAACTGCAGGAAAAATCTGAAAACATTATTCGAAAATCTGATTTCAATATCTTTTCAGACGGAGAGGAGGAATTTAATTTGAATTTCGAGTCGGTCATTCAATCTCTCTTGTTCGCGAGGCACGAGGAACAAACGCGTGGCACACGCACGTGTACGCGAGTCCAATCGATACCAAGAATTGCGCGAGAAGAAAAAGGAGAAGGCGAGAGAAACGACGAGATGTATTTTTCACTGGGTGGTGTTGTGCTGACCGCGTATACGAACGATTACGTTGAAGCATGCGCTCAGTATTTTCACAGCGTAGTTTCAAGAAGGTACGTGGCTGAAATAAGAATTCACTCGATTATCACTTGTAATAATTCTCTTCAATTTGTTTACTTAAAGTTGCAGCGTAAGTAGGTTCATTAGAAATTGCTTCTAAATGCATTCCCTGGGAAAGCATTCTTACTCGAATACAAAGAAATACGTACATATTTTCGTCTACACTAAAAGTTTCATCAATGGAAAAATTGAGATTCGTGATTTCGCTAACTCATCAGGAGTTAAATCGTAGGTAGATAATTGATTCGCGATAATGTGCAAAAACTACTCGGGGCTTGTTTACGAAAGTCAAAGTGTATCGGTAGCGATAAGGAAATCGATATGCAATAAGAAGAGATCGAATGTCGTTCGCTCGACTAACTCTCTCGTGAGTCTTATCGGGTCCGATTGCGAACCCCGTGATCCCGAGTTTATTGCTACACGTATGTCGTAATAAAAACGATTGTTTGCGGTAGGCCGGGGTGGGTAAAATAAAGGACCAAACGAGCTCTCGCGTATAGACCCTCCAATGTAGACGATACAAATAACACACTGAACGATCGGCAATTTGCGAGCAGCAGCGATACGAGTACTCGATTTTCTTACAATGTTGCGCTACCGTTTCGCTGGGTACCGGCAAACAAACTTGGGTCCACCGGTGTTGCATATTCGCCAACCGAATGTAATTCAACACGTTCTCTCATCGAGACTTCGCGAGACTCGTGTTTCTCTCGACGTCTTCTAGCCATCGTTTTTTTTCTCTCCTCGTTCTCTTTCTCCTTCGTATACAAGCCTAGCAGAAATCATTTCGCTATACATATTTGCCGAGCGCGAATATCAACGGCCGAGGTCTTTGACTCCTTTTTGAATGCCTCTCTCGATTGTTATAAAATTTTTGAATATTTTACTAAAACATTTATCGAATCGGTCGAACGAAAATTTCGAATAAACGTAGTGTGAATAACTTTCTGTTCTTCGATATTTCGAGATGGATTTAGGAACGTATCGAGCGAAGCAACAATATCGATCATGAATGCAAGATTGTTTGGGCGCCCGAATCGCGTCACGACGTAATTCGAGATCTCAGCGAGGCCCCTTCGTTCTCCACCCCTCGAGCCAGGTCGGACCGAATCGTAAAATCGACTCTCCGCGCGCGAACGGCTACTATTTTTACGGTTAGACCGAGGCACGTAATCTATTTCCTCGTTTACCCTTTTATTTATATACTCGAATATATAAAAATGCTCAATACAACAGAAACGCAAACACAACACAATTTTAGTCTCGGAACCGAATAGAAACACGAGAATTCGTTAACGTACTAAACCGATAAGATTGATTTTTCAATTAGGTTAAAATACACCGTAGGCATTTTAATTTTACTTCTGATAATGAATAACCAGAAATTTCAATAAAATTTGTTACATCATACATCATACAAATCTTTATTTCTAATCAGAGATTGAATTGAAACGAAAACTTGCATAAAAACAGAGTGAAAAATGTAGAGAACGAGAAACTGCGATTGTAGTAAGAGAGGACAGAGTAGGGTTTCGTAAATCAACGTCTCGAGTCGGAACTCGCGGTCGAGGATTGGACGGGGCGTCAAAACTACCCCTACCCTCGAACTCGCATGTTGTTAGCGCGACGACGTACGAGGGGTGGCTCGTATGGAATCGCATACATATACGTAACGTAACGAGAAGGATAGTTTCCGTGTGTGCATCTGTCTATATATGAGCGTGTGTTTGCGCGAACCCTTCCGACTGGTGTGCCCGGATCCTTCCGACCGCCCTTAAAAGAGCTCCCTTCCCCCTCACCCTCCCCCTCTCCTCTCTCGCGGCCCCTCTTTCCCTTTCGAACTAAGTCACTTCAGGCTACGACGTTAAGTGTGACTGATCGTCCGGGCGTGCTTCGAAAATGGCCACCCAGAGTATTAGAGAGCGAGGGTTAAAATTCATGATTGGGACGAAAAATAAACGGGTGGATGGAACTGGTTGAACGACTTTTTTTCTCGATTTTTAAAAATAAAATGATTGTCGATTAAAGTGGAGATTTTAGCTGAACGTATAGTACAGAATATTGCAGAGAAAATGTTAATATTCACGACTGGGACAAAAATAAGTGCAGGTATAAGATAAGAATTTGTCAGTTGATAAACAATGAATATTTTAAGCGTAGTATTCGACTCTGGAATTTCAAAAAGTAATAAATAAATCAAGTACATTCCACGATTAACGAATTTTACAATTATTCCATATTCAAAGATTGCATTTTATAGCGCCTGTTCATCGCGCACGGAATTTCGATCTTCCGATTTATCGTTCCCAGACAATTTTCTTTTTCGCTATCGGTAAACTCGCCACCCCCCTTAACCCCCGTTTATATCTTTATGTTGATTCCGTACAGCAATCCTCGTGGAGCGGTTTTGCGCGACGCGTCAAACTCAAATACGGTTATCACAGTCGGCGATAATTTCGTGCAAAAATGGATAATTGGTGTCGACTGTGTTTTCCACTTGGGCACGTACGACGCTGGGTTTGGATGATGTCACACGCTCGTCCTCCAGAAAGTGTAATAGTGTGTCGTTTAAACATGTGGATGGACAAGAACAAAAAAATGATTCACAAGATCGCGCTTTTGTCTCCAAAAGAAAATATAACGAAATGAGAATTAGACTTAGAATTAACGAATTATAAGATTCGAATTTCGTTCGACGCACATTCCATTCGAGTTCAACCTATTCTGCGATTGGTATCGAGAGTCAAAGTTCTGCGGAAAAATAATTTCGTTGTTGAATTTTTCGTTAATCAGCGTAGCGACTTCAGGAACGCGCGGATACGGTTGTCGCGATGAATTACGTTTGCGATCGAGTAGCAAATTAACAGTTTTTACTCATGAAAAGAGAAAATATTCTTGCTGATACAATCAGTTTTCTAGCTCGAGAAATACACATACATTTACCTAGAAGAAAATTTATTGGAAAATCAATTACGTAGAATGCCTCGTACAGTTATACGTGCGATAATTGTGCTCTAAATGTTTTATATATTCACCAAAAAGCCGAATAATCGGCATGCGTCATAAATAACCGAAATGCTTCGCCTTCCTTTGTCGCGTGTTCGAATTTCGCTGACTCCGAGTAACAAGCAGCTCAATGTCAATAGGCCAAATTAAGCTAATATCTTCGCAATATCAAGGAATATTTTCATTTCGTTTTCGTTTTCTAATAAAACGAAATTCACTCACAACTCATACAAAAAAAAAAAATAACTCAAACAAATCATCGATATCGCACATCAAGAAGAAAATTGCGGAGTCGACTAAATGTTCATTTTGACAATGCCGAAACAATATTTTGATAATTCGATAAAATAATCGTTAGCCAAATCTACTATCGTATCTTTTATCAGAAAAATGTTCAACTTCGTATCACGAATATTGTTTTGGCAAGTTCGAGCGACTATTTGGGTAATCAAACCGATTTTATTTTCGGTATATTTTGCATGCCTCGAACCCGTGTCGATTTAATAACGTCTTCCTCCGTCCGTAAACTTTCATTTTATTGCTCGTCATGGTGGCCCGTCCATGAAAAAAACGAACGGGGAAGGGAAAAAAAGGAGCGAAGAAAGGGAAAAGCCGCGCAGGAGTAAATACTTCACGCATTCCCGCTACGTCTCGCGCGGTCTTTACGGCTTATTATCACCTCCACGCTTTTGCCCTCTCACCCCGTAGAATATATCAACACGGTACACGCTTCGATTCCGCGAAACCATCCAAGACCGACAAATACACGACCCCGCGATTTTCGACTGGCTCTCGCTTTTTTTGACTCAATAACAATAAATATGAATTATTAACAAAAAAGAGAGGGAGAGAGAGGAGTTTAGACTCCAAACGGGAATAAAATTGGTAATTGAGAGTCGAAGAAAACAAGAGACATTTTTCGAGAAATGAAATTTATTGGCGCGTAAGACGAAAATTGAACGATCCGGAACGCTCGGAGGTTCTCTCTCGCTCTTGCTTTGGCCGGAGACTTCATTGCCTTTCGCCATTCGACTCGGCGAGTCGCTAGTAAAGAACGAGAGTCGTCTTGAGAACGTTGTCAGGAAACCGAAGAGGGAAAAAGTTGGCGGATTCTGCGATCATCTTCGTTTAATTTACACCCTCGTTCTTCTCTCACCCTTTCACGCTCGTTATCGCTCTTATTATTGTTTCATCTATCACTTTTCACCTCTATCATACGAAAAAACCGAGAAGACGAAAAAGTTGTCGGTCCAATTCCATTAGACGACATCGACAAATGCTAAGATATATTGTCCAGTATATACACACATTTCTGTGCAGTCTAGAATGATGAGCAAACTGATGCTTTCAGAAATACAATTCAGACAATTTATCGAATAGTTGTTTTTTCGAATAAAAATTTTTTGATAACAAAAATTTGAAATAATATTATATTACATGTGTAAAAGATGACGTATTCGAAAAAATTACCGTCAGCTTGAGATTGTTTATAATTGGAGGTTGAATTAAAATTCTTCCACCTACTGGTCGGTGTCTATCTATCGGGTAGTTTACCCTACTCCAAAACACAGACGGGAGTCAAATATTTCGCGTGCAAATACATTTACGTAGGTATCTATCGAGCCGAGAATGACAAACTCTTGGCATAAAAAGAGAAAAAGGGTAACGAAAAGAAGAAAACGAGGTAAGAGAGAAAGAGAGAGAGAGAGAGAGAGAGAGAGACAGCTCTCTCGGTGGTATTAGTAACCTTGGACGGCAGTCCAATAACAAGGATGTGTGTTATGCTGACACGACCGTTTCTCCGGCCCGTAATCAAGCTTGCGCAGCTCGGCGAGATGGCAAAACGACAAGCGAATATTAAAGAGAGAGAGAGAGAGAGAGAGAGAAAGAAAGAAAAAAGAACGATATGCACACGTCGTCAACTGTCGTAGGAACAACAAACCCCAGCTGAAATTTCCTATTTTCTTCGTTACAGCTCGACAATTTTACAAGACACAATTTCGGGAAGCTCGACTTGTTTGGCATTCGAAACACGTGTTCGTCGAGTCTCGAGGAGCGATTTTTATACAAGGAAGACCTCGACGGAAGTTATGATAAAAGAAGAGACGGCGAATCGAGATTGTATCGGTTTCGAAATCGAGATTATGCAATTACGCGTTGTATTTCCGTATATGCGGCAAACTCCAAGTAAACAGCGCGTGTATTTCTTGCTTGAATGACTGCCATTTATTCAAGTCGAGTCGTGTCGGATTGAATCAAAGCTTTTACGCGGAAGGAAAAATTTTGCTATACCATTCAAATTAATCCACCTATTCGAAAATCCCACGGCAGATTGGCGAAAAAAGAAATCGGTGGGAAAAATTAACTTTTTCCTTTAAAATCTCACGATAGGTCGACGTAAAAGGAAGAAGGGGGTGGGGGTCGCTAGATGGGGTTTCGCAGGCTGTGACGACCCAAATCGAGTGCACGCTCCGTTTTATTATTCTCGCCCATTTCGTTCTTTCTCTCTTTCGGCTATTCGCGAGGGCTCGATTTTTTCTTTTCTCTCCGCTCTCCTCTATTTAACGATTTCTCTCATTTCGCCGAAGCCAACTCTCGCCGCTACCTCGATTGATTTCCGCGCTTTAACCAATTTAACTGGCTTACAAGTGGTAACTATAGTCGATCGTTTTATAGGCACGAAAACGTCCAAATCGCTCAGTTAACATCCAAATAAGATCCAAATACGATCGTGGCGTTTAAATTGGAATAGGAGAGAAAAAGCCTGACTTACGCTCACGTTTCATTATGAATTCGTTGAGGCGCGATCCAATTAAATCGGTAACGCACATTCGGTAATTCCTCAATCGTGTACCCAGATTCACCAGGGAGCACTGATTTTTTTTTTCGTCACGCTGTTCGTAACCGCATATCACTGAGTTTTTTTGGGAACGGATCCGCGTGCAACCGAAGAGAACTTAAGGTCGTCGGAGGCAAAACTAAAACTTGCTCGTGTACGAGGACTCGACGCGTGTCCCCCCTCGCACATACGTGCACGTGTGAGTGTGCATCCGTGTGTCGCATATCCCCTCCACAACATCGGACCGCTTTTCTGTCATACGAGATTTATATACGCGCCTCCCGATTCGGCTCGACGGAGTTCTCGATATCGCGCTGGAAAACCGAGCTATCTCGTGGGGGTACCTCAGTCGTGAACTTCGCCACTCGGAATTGTATCAACGACTTCGTACTCGCGGTGACAAAGATTCCTCACACTAGCCGAGGCCTTTGAAAATCGTAAAATCCCTGTCAGAATCGTTTTATTTGACGTTTGAACTGTGCTTCTTTTCACTGGAATTTTGAAACAACAGAGATTAGTCGAAAATGCGAGTGAATTAGGGACAATACGTAATTTATTTATAATAAAATGAAAAAAAAAACGTCAATATTTTAGTGTATTAATTTTTTAATCACGAAATTCGTCTTCCAGAAAACTTAAAAAGAGGCTATGTTGTACGTACGTACATGTATCGACATTACATTGTATTGCAAATTTTATAATTTATAGGTTCAATTCTCTTTAAATTAACCGCAGCATCAATATGATATTCCGATTTCTGGTTAATCCACGTTGTTATCTTTTAACATAGAAATCCGAGATGAGAAAATCGCTAGCGAGTAGCGGTCACCGCAGTAAATCGTAGCAAGACGACACGAGCCCGGAGGTGGTATAGGAAGTATTGGATTTCATGTTTCTACACATGTTCGAGCGTTTAAGTTGTCTCCTCACCAACAATTTAACGAGGCGTGTCACCTGCACTCTCTTCGCTTGGCCCAGCTGGACCAAACCGATCGGTCATCGTGATCTTCTCCGTTGGGATGCACGAAAACACTTAGTCGCGTATATTACCGACAAATTGCCAAATTATTAAATTAACGACTCGATTCAATCACGAGGAAAATATTACCGGGCGTACGACTCGCTTTTAAATCTTTCTAAGCAATTGCTAATTAATATACCGTAACGAATTATACTATTAGACAAAACCTTACAAAAATTGTAATTCTGTTTACTCATCAAATTTAGAACATCTGGAAATTTCTCTTTTCGGAAAGGGTTGAAGTTTAGCACGATAATGAAATGTTATTGTAGGTAATCTCAAGTTACCTGGCATTGCGGTAAGAAGACTCAACAGGATAAGCTAGGTCAGTTCGTGAGATATGGGCAGTACACCAAAAAATACAAGAGTGGACAATCCTCTAATACTTCACTCCTTTTCCGAACTGTTTATTCCCCAAGGATAGAAAAATAACTTTTCGACCAGACAATAGTTCTATAGTTTTACACCGGTTGTTTTGACTATATAGTCAAGTGAAGTACTTCTCGCTCTAATCGAAAAATCGTAAACGGCTGTTCTTTAGTATGTATCCAATCGTGAGTTAAGATAAAGGGTTTCATTATTTCCACACACGGCGATAAAAATTCAAAACTATAAACAAGCAGAGTACAATGTGCGAGTATATTTTGAAAATTCATTCGTCCCTAGCGAGAAATTCGACTATACTCACAGCCAACGACCGACTCGCTTTCCTAGAAATTCTCTATAAAAAAAAATATACCTAATCGTAGATATTTCGAGCGTTACATTGCGTCAAATGCGAGCACGCGAGCTCGCTCGGCTTCACTCCGAATTACCTAACTGGTGTTTACGCACGTGCCAGGATGTAGCGAGGCATGACCCCGTGGGGCGCATTCGATTATTGCCAATGCTATTACAAACTCTCTATTATTAGCTAGTTGCATTTGACTCCATTAGAGATTTATCGCTATTACCGCCGATAGACTCGAGTATAAATTTTTCGCTCCGAACGTCTCAACTTGATTCCGTTACATAAGCCATAATTCGATATAACTGGATTGCACTGCAACTTGTGAATGTTACAAAAATTCTCCAGCGCAATCAAAACCCCCGTTGGATATTTTAAACTAATCTCAAAGATCCGTGAACGTTACAAAAAATAAGAGCAACAAACACAAAACGAAATGATTTAGCAGCGAGAACAGGTGATGGGTAAACATCGGTTCGATTTGGTTAATAAAAAAAAATTAAAAAAAAAAATGATAAAGAATGATACAGTTCGAGTAAGGAAGCTCGGCATCTCGCAGCTGCGATGTTAAATAAGTTATAGGTGAGCTTCGAGACCTACAGGACTAGAGAGAGGATCACGTTCACGCATACATCCCTACACACATATATACATATATAAACTATATATATTCGTTTTCTCTAGTACAAATGACTTCAGGAAGCTCGACACGCCCCTTCACGGCTGCCGTGACGCGTTTACGCCCTCTCCAGTTTTCTCTTCCTCTCTCATATTTACTTTACTCCGACGCTTTTTCGCTTCTCTCTTTCCGTAAAAATCGACGGAAGGCAGGAGCGCCACAAAACGCTCCACAGAATGCAATCTGGAAATATAACCCACTCTGGTTCGCTTCCATCGGGATAAATCAACGACTTTTCAACCCTTCTCAGTGCACCGCGGTGTACCGTTTTTAGAATCGATTCGAAAATTATTGCGCGCGCCTTGCGACCGAAAGATCTCCCTTTCGTGTGAAAAATGAGCTTCGAGTCATGGCTTGTTTTTTCTATCTTCTTTATCGTTGTTGTGCCAAGGTTTTCTTTTCTCGCGATTTTTTCTTGTAGGAAAAGGTTTGTTCGTACAGGGAGGAAAAAATCTGTCGCACCGGCTAAATATTTATTCGAATACTTTTCATTTCACACGCGCGCACTCTCGCAGGACGTATACGTCGATGATTTATGTCACGATCGTGATCACAATATTGAAGTAAATCATTCGTATTGGTACGTTTGAGAATCCAATTAACACATCCGAGCACTTCGTGTTGATCTTTCTCTTTACGTTGCCCGATCAACGAGCTTCGATGGGAGAGAAAATTTCAGTCACAGTTTTACTCGAAATTAATATCCAAGTCAAACAAAGGAGCCGATACGTATCGTAATATAATCGTTCGTTAATGAGCTCATTGATATTCCCTCGCTATTGGAAATCCGAAACTACAAATTCGAACAGAAAAGGGTTGCGTTTCCCGATACTTCGCGAACTGAAAATCATGCGGGTAGCCGGAATAATGCGAGGTAAGATGCGCATCTTCGTTTACGCGGAGGATGGCTCGAATTTCAGGAAACAAAACGAAACGTTACAACTCCGTAAAACAAAATTCTCAGAGTCAAATCGATCGAGTCTCACGGTTGTCGCGCGGCCCGTCGGTGCGGCGATATCGTTAAAAATCAATGCGGGTATTCGTCGCCGAGCTATATCGATTGGCTAATGGGGTGATTGCGTATCGTTCGCATCTCGCAAAACTTCCTCGTGAGACGCGAAAGCACAACAGCCCCCTTTGTCTCGCCGTTTCGCTCTCACTAGCTTCATCCTATTCAGGAAATATTTTCACGCGAAATTGGATAGCCCCCCCCCCCCTCTCCCTCTCCCTCTCTCTATCTCTCTTACGTATGCATATATCGATCGTTTTTTCTTTTACGAACCTTGAACAAGAGCCGGCCTCTCATTGGCGCCCCACGAGAGGAAGGACCAATTTAGTCTCCCTCGACGCGATGCGACGCGCACTTTGTTGTTCCTCTTCCTCCTCTAATTTCCCTTCTTTCCCTCTTTCGGATTTATCAAGCAAGCGAGGCTCGACGCGCTTCGGACTCTCCCGCGCCCGCGACTTTCATTGTCTCTATCGACGGATGCATCATTGTCCGGGAGAAAATTCATTCACGGAGTGTCGACGCACTGCGCTCGATTTTCCAAACAACGTGGGTTATTCGAGTTTTTACGGCAACTCGCGCACTGCAGGTAACATCGATTCGTCGTCCGACGGCAACTCACAGTTCGCGAACACATGACACATAATAACCTACACTTCCTCGAACCCAACTATCTTCTATTTTTCCATTTTTCTAACATCGTACAGGTTCATCGTGCGACAGATATCTACGGGTACTATCTGAACATTTTATTCGCCTATTCCAGGCAGAACTATCACTCATCTACGAAGCCTCACCAACCAACCATAATATTCCGTCGCGCGGCGAGTCGCGATAGTCTCTTGGGAGCTCGTACCCGTCGCGTTCGGTTTTTCTTGTAAAACTCGGTGAGAGAGAGAGAGAGAGAGAGAGAGAGAGAGAGAGAGAGAGAGAGAGAGAGAGAGAGAGAGCGCGATACGAAATTTAATCTTATTCGCGCATTGGTACACGTGCACGAGGCATATTTCGTATATAAAACGGACGATATTCCTCGGTAGGATAAAATTGAATGCACGCGGTGCACGCGGGACTCCCCACCGAGCGCGTTAACCGACTGGCGAACAGGCGAAATGCCCGGCAACCCCCTTTATCGCTCTTCTCGCTTACTTACAGTTACCCAACGTCCATCCCTTTGGCTACCCCCCCTACCAGCTAGCGAGTAGTCGCGAAACCGCGAGAGTTCGATATCTCCGACTCTGTTTCGCGCTGGGGAGAGGAAGCGGGATCGAGGGAGAGAGGCGAGAAGCGTCGATTGCGTTTGCGCGTGCCAGAGTTAAACCGAGATAACGCCTACCGACGTCATTGGCCGAGCGAGGAGCCCGACAGACACGCCTAGTGTAACCTTTCTCCCTACCACTTTCGGCTGTAATGCATCCTCCTACGCCTAGCTTCGGTTTTTCTTCCTCTCTTACCCCCTCCACCGTTCTACGTCTATCTCTCTCTTTCTCTCTCCCTCCCTTTCCTACAAATTTTCACCGCTGTTAACGTAACGCTGCATCTAATTCTTATTGTTGCATTCGTACTCTTCGATTTGATTCACTTGTGCGTTTTTATTATTTAATTTCGTTCTACTTGCAATTGAGGATTTTGTGAAAACAGAAATTGGATGTTTGGAACAGTCTACTTGCGAATTTTGGGTTTAATTAAATCAAAATTTTTACGTCGTATCGAATATAAATTTGTATTAAATGTTATACAATAATTTGTAGTGTAATACAGATATACGTTTGTATTTATATTAGAGAAATCGATTATACTGCGTTGCTCATTAATGTAATTATGTTACATTAAAATTCATTGTACAATTTTTTTATGCTACCTAAATTGTTAATAATATCAACATATTGTCAATGTTAAATTTTATTGAGGCAATTGCAGTATTGGAATACATTCCAAAATAGTTATTAATGCTACTTTCATACATACATGTAAATTTCATATACAGTCGCACACATATGAAGAATTTAAAATCAATATAGGTACATGTACCAAAAAGCGAAATCATTTTTTTTCGTAAACTTCAATTTTTCTAGCGAGACAAAAAGCTGATAAAATTGTTCTCGAATAGGCTTCATGAATATCGGCTCGTGTCATGATAGATTCGATTTCGATATCCATTGACTGGGGGTCGTGACGAGTGTTATGATAATTTTTTGTGAACAGTTTTTGTATCTTTCCTTTCGCCGTGTTTTCGAATTTTCACCGGAACCGTGTGCATTTTACCTTTAATGAATCGGTCAATACGAAAAATTTTCCCAGCAGCAGGTACCCAAAGGTTTTTACAGAGCGAAAATCACTTCCAGATGTTGGGATACACTTGCCGATGCCGAGCGTCCATCGGAAGTATCGAGTTCCCACGCCCTTATTATTATTCCACCACACGAAACTCGCGAGCACCGTCGTTTTCTCTGCTCTTTATTTCTAATGCAGAAAACAGAATTGTACCTACCTGTTGTAATTTAGCTTGACCAACGATGAGGTTTTTCCCACGCTTGGACACGTCGAGCCGAGTAGTTGCGGTTGTTGCTCTTTTCGAGAACATGTATACGATTTAAACAAATCCATTTAAACAAATTTTAAAGAAGATATCATTTGCAACGCATCAGTTGTAATAATAATTACAGTTTTTAATTATACTTGTTCTAATGTATATCCGGTGAAGAAGATATTCGAAATTACTGTACATAATGTTATGAGATATTATATAAAGATAAAAAAAAAATTCATTTTGACTAATAAAAGAAAATAAAAATAGAAATGTAACAAAAATTTAAACGCATGCAATTAAAAAATATCTGTAGAGAGCAAATTTATCGACGGTGGGTGCATCGGAGGATAATTGTAGAAAGTCTACGTATCGACTATAAGGATGAATGTCCAATGGCGCCCTCTGTGATAAATAGCAGAAATTAGTAGTCTTCTGTGGTCTCAGTGAATAATGTAGTTTTTTGCTTCTTCGATGAAATTGACAGTATACCTAGTTTACCTAGCGACCACATTTCTCAAATAAAGGTTAGTTTTGTGCTAATATTTCCGCGGCACAGGTCTGATCATAAACTGTTACATCTACTCGAAATTCGTTAATATGAAAGTTTAGCAAAATAATCTCGTAACGATTCAATATACACTGATAATCTGATTTCTGAATGAACATCTAATTGGTGAAAAAATTGTGTTCTAGGCATCAGTTGCAATTATGGCTGAAAAACAAAAAGTTTTAATTTGTGGTGATGTAGAAGGGAATTTTAAATTGTTGTTTACAAAAGTTGAACTTATCAACAAGAATAATGGCCCTTTCGATTTTCTATTATGCGTTGGAAATTTCTTTGGTCGAAACAATATGGAATTGGAGCAATATAAGAATAACATGAAACGTATTCCAGTTCCAACTTATATTATCGGTCCAAATAGAGAAGAAGACATTGAGAATTATCCGCAAACAGATGGTTGCGAGATTTGCGAGAATCTCACGTACTTGGGTAAACGAGGATTGTACACTGCCAGCTCTGGATTAAAAATAGCTTATGTTAGTGGTTTAGAAGGTACCTGTAAAGATAATGCTAATGTAAGATTTACCGAAGATGACGTATTAGCTGTTAGAAACGCTTGTCTGAAGGGTCAACCCAGCTTCAGAGGTGTAGATATTTTATTGACGTCGCCGTGGCCTCAAGGAGTAACAAATCTGGATCCAAGAAATCCAGATTTAAAATATAACGGGTCGAAATTAATTGCTTGGCTGGCGGCACAAATAAAGCCAAGATATCATATTTCGGCATTGGAAGGAAATTATTACGAAAGACCTCCATATAGGTAAGATAAATTGCATTTTCTTAATTATTGTAACTTTATATTTACTTGGTAGTAACCAATTAATTTTTCTCTTCTAGGAATGAAAGTCCACACGAATTTAGCATAGAAATAGCGACCAGATTTATAGCTTTAGCTTCTGCTAATAACAAAGAGAAGAAGAAGTGGATATACGCTTTGAATTTGACTCCTGTGGACAGGACACGTTTGTCGGAATTAGTTATTACAACTACCGACGAAACTCAAAGTCCTTATCCAAAATCATTTTTGGGAGATGACCCGTCGTGTTCTCGTAAGGAAGAAAGTAAAAATACTCAATTCTTTTATGATATGGAAGCAAACGAAAGTGGAAAGAGATCGATGCATTCGGATAGAAATCAAAGGAAGAAAGTCAAGCGGGAATTTGATCAAGCGAAATGCTGGTTTTGTTTATCTAGTCCTGAAGTATCTAAACATTTAGTAATATCTGTTGGAACAGAAGTATACTTAGCTTTGGCGAGAGGAGGCTTAGTAGAAGATCACTTTTTAATTTTACCAATTACGCATTTTCAAAGTTTGTCCACATTACCAAAAAATGTTAAAAAAGAAATGGACATGTTCAAGGAAGCTGTAACAAAATATTATGCTAGTACCGATAGAGTTCCAGTATTTTTTGAAAGAAATTTCAAAACATCTCACTGTCAATTACAAGCTGTACCTGTTCACAAAAATCAAGCCCCAGCACTAAGAGAAACTTTTGAGGTATGTTAATTTTAGCATTTTATGTAAATTAAAATCTAATTAAAATTTCATATTTTCAGGAACTGGCGGATTGTAATAAATTCAACATTGAATTATTACCTACTCATACTGATTTACAACAAATTGCACCCGCAGGTGTACTTTATTTTTATGTAGAACTACCCAATGGTGATAAATTATATCATAGAATCAAAAAAGATTTTCCTCTCCAATTCGGCCGAGAGGTCTTAGCATCCGATAGGATATTAGATTTGAATGATAAAGCAGATTGGAGAGATTGTCAAGTGAATAAAGAAGAGGAAACTGAAATGGCAAAGAAAGTTAGAAAACAGTTTCAACCATATGACTTAGATACATGATTAAATAGTTGAATATTGTTAAGATTTTAGTAAACACTATTTCTGCTTGTAATTATATATCACAATATATATTAATTAACATTTTTTACAAGATGTAATTCAATCAAAAAGAAAAAAATCAAGTACAATCAATATAAATCGATTATAATGTTTAATTTTGTTGTAATAATTTCTTCCTTTGAATTTATTCAAAAGTTTATATACATAATATGCATACAAAATAAGAGTTTTGTACAATTTCTTTGATAATTAATCATTTGGCAGAACCATTTTTTTGATATTGTAATTCATACTCGTTAGGTGTTGCCAATGGGTTCAATCCATACTGCTTCATTTGTAGTGCAACATCAAATAGATAATCGTAACATTCGGTCCTACAAATAATATTAAGAAGTTCAAGTTATTTAAATTATACAAAACAATTATGATCATTATGATTTTTCAACTCACATTGCCTTTGCCTGTTGCCAAGTATCACCCCATACATATATGCCATGTCTACGAACTAATACAGCACATGTTTCAGGATATTCGTTTATTGCTTTTGCTAAATCTTCTTTCAAGTCTTCCTCGAATGGTGTATTTTCGATAATAGGAACTACAAGTTCTTCATCGTAACGATATGCTCTTCCCAATTTTTGATTTCTTATTCCTACATGAATTTATCCATAATTTACTTACATTGTATTCAATTTTTTGAGGTATGTTTTTATTTACCTTTTATCATTTCCATATGAGTGACACGAAATTCTTTTCCTGGCCATAACATAGTAACCATTAATGCAACCTTTGAATGAGTGTGGATTACCGCACCGGCATTTCTCTTTGTATAAGCGCACATAAATAGAGGAGTGCATTGTGATTTTTTCAATTTCTTTTCTGCAGGAGGCAACTCTAAATCTGTCCCATTAATATCTTGTACAAATATATCATTCGATTCGATACGTTCTTTTTGTACTCCTGATGGCGCTATGTATATTTTTTCTCTAAAATAAAGTTAAAAATTAATTCACATCAAATAAATAATAATATTGACTGCCTTACCCATGTTTGATCGATATACCACCACCTGTCCCGGAAACCCATCCAAGATCGTAAAATTGTCGACATAACGCCGGAATGAGATTCCGCGGATGTTCCTATGAGAACAATTGTAAATTAACGAATTTATTAAATATTATTATTTAAATTATTAATTTTTCTACCTTGTCATCGTTTTGATCATTAGACATTCTTTATATAGTTAGTGCAATAATAGAGTTTGAAATCGTTTACTCTATTTTATCTCATAGATAACTGCGCATCACTATCAACTCTAAAACATGGTGAATGATTATTATCAATGTGAGCTACCGTTGACTCGATCGCAGAGTCGCGCTTGAGTATAATTGAGAAGCTCGCAGCTCAATTCATCATAAATTTAAAGATAAATACATAAGTTTATTTGCTCTAGAAAAGCTTTTGGGACAAACCATGAAAAAAAATGAATTGGAAATGAAAAGTTTCCTTGTTTGCAATAACTTTATCAAAGAAACTTATCTAAAGAAATCATTAATCAATACTTATATTTACATTGTCGAAATAACAAAATACAAGAAAAGATAAATTGGCTTTCTGAGATTTTAAGTACTTCACGAGTTTCGATTTTTAGATTTCCGAACTGAACCGAATATTACCGAATGTCAACGATAATTTGAATAAATCAGTCATATTTACATGTTAACAATAAGCTACAATTAACCTATGATAGATGAGCGATCTATTCGAAGAAAAAAATAAATTTTATTAAAAATAAGTTTCTGGAAATTAATTAAAATATTTCATGTGTACACAAATGATACATAACCTAATTTTAGCAAGACCTGTCAATAATCATTGACGCATGCGTATTTCTAAGTATACAGGAAAGAGCTAGGAGCCTAATAGCTGTATTGTGACAGCTTCTCATATTCACAATAAACAAGTTTTTTTAATTATATTTTTAAACAATGACAGACTGGCCTAATCTACCTCCACAATCACGGTAACTCTATAGTTATCTCATTTCATGTTTATTGTAATAATAATATTTTTTAAATGAAATTTATATGAATGAAGGAAAATGAATCTATAACCTTAATAATTTTATAGTTGAATACTTATACAGACGCTAATATACAAATACCATTCATTTCAGATTTTATGATGCAATGAAAGTTGCAGTTACAGTAGATACTGGAAAGCTTAGGTTACTCACTATGCGTATTTGCGAAAGTCTTTGTACCAGTCTTAAAAAAAAGGTATTCAGTGACGAAGAAGAGGAAAAATTAACTGTTTCGTTAAAACTTGGCAAAGACCATTTACTTTTACTATTAGAAGGTATTTTTCTACTCTATTATACCGCATGTAGATCGATGCTGGAACCATCCGAATTAGAATCAGGTATAAGGAAACATTCTTTTTTGAATGATGATAAAATAACTGTGATTGTTAATACCTATAAGACTTATGGCAAAAAAATAATTGAAAACTGGAAACAGCAGTCTATGTATAGACTTCAGGTATAAAATTTATTAAGACAAGTATTATAAATTTAATACGAATAATATAATATTATTTCATTCGAAGGTCAAAGATATTAATTGGAACTTAAATATGCAAGCGTCGTCTTCTATCTCCAGAGATAATAATCCAGTTGCGCAGCTGCAGTTGAGTTTAACAGGTGAAAAAGATTCCAAGTTAACAATTGAAATGGATGAGAATGGACTCACTAAATTACACGATAATTTAGAAAAAATACAGAATCAACTCGATTCTCTCAAATAAAGTGATAAACTCGCTCATATACGTAAATAATATTTTAAAAAATATTTATATAAAGTTTTAATAAATTTTTTTTATAGTTGTATTTATCGATTTCTACATTTTTATATTTTCATATACTTTTGATACCACGTTGTTTTTATTAACACGCTCGTATAAATGTGGACTACGATTTGGCAAAACACTACTGATACTCGGTACATTTTGGTTATTCTGATCGCTGAATTGAAAGTCGATTGTTGGACTTTCGACATATCGATCATTATTGTAAAGCGTGCTCTGTTTCTTTTCGTCTGGTGTCATAGTTTCCAATAATTCCGGAGTTTTCCGTACAAAAATTCTAGCTTTACAAACCACCAGTACTACAACTATAATCATCAAAAATAGAATTATAGCTGTAAGAGCACCAACTATCCACCCTAGTTTCTCATCTAAAATAAACGTCATTTGTCATAATTGACTTTACTTAAAAGAGTAAATATTCTTACCAGACATAGTACTCAATAATATAAGAGTGGCATTTCCCAATTCCATATCTGTATTTTCATTGTGTAGTGTGAACTTACAAATCCATGGTCCCAAATCAGAATTATCTGGTTTGAATTCCAACATACAGACCCCAGCGGTATAATCCACGTTGTGCCTGAATGAAAATTATCGACTGTAGATGAAAATCACATTACTCTTGAGATCTATATTTGTATTAGTTACCTAAATTTTTTAGAGGGGCTGCTATTGTTTTGTTGTATATGAACATTCGGTGCATGAAGCCAATGGCATTTGACTTCGGACGGTATAGGACCTATTTTACAGGCAAGAGTTACCATTTGATGAGGGGCAGCCCATATCGCTACAGTCACGGGCTCTATAAATTATCAATATCTTCTTATCCATCGTAATTGCATTTCACTCTTTTCGCACCCAAAACCAGACACCAGTTGTCGACAATCTATACTTCCTTTTGACAAGTGCTAAGAGTGCAATTGAAAAATCGTGTTGTTGTAAAAGCGTGTAGAAATCGTGCATCGTGTTGTATTTTCGAGAAAAGAATTTGTAACTGTAGGAAATTTCACAAGGTGCAAAAAGTTTGTTATATACTTAGGTAATGAAAATGATGAGACAACATATAGCGAAGTAATTTTTTCATTTATTTTAAAGAATTGTTTACACAAAGTAGTGTCGTGCAAGCACTTCAGGAACGTATAACCACTGTTTAAAGATCTGAATCATTAAATGCAGTTGCTGCTATTTGCTTTAACGTAAAAAACCCTGAAATACATGCTAGAACAGCACGAATGATCGAGTGTCTTAAAAGAAAAAGGATTAAGAGTTTAAAATGTTCTACTTAAAATTAATTTTTATTTGTGAGTATAATAACATGAGTATGTAAAAAACAACAATGTTCAACAACTGCGAGTTGATATGTCTCTTACAGTATCGATTTAATTATTTATTGAAATAGATTAAAAATAGTATTCTATAAGAACATTTTATAATCTTGACTTACAAACTTTTCTCCACGGAGCGCAAATAGAAAAATAAAAACAAAAATACTAACATCTAAACGCGACGATATCCTCAATAGAGTACAATTTTACTCATTCGTGCAATTGCTATTATAAAATATATTCGAATATCAGAATTTTATAGTACTCGATTAACCTGCTACTTCCTCGAGAATTGGAAGGTTTTTAACCACCATAACAATAAGCGACGTTATTCTCAAACTCGCTAAAGAGCGTCGCGAGACGCTCAAGGCCTATTCAATTCTTAGTTAATTCTTTAATCGAAAAAAAATTATCTTTCGACCCATGTCAGTGCGCCTCTCGTCAATGAAAAATAGATATATCGATAATAAATAATACGAAAGAAAGCGATTTTATAGACAAGCACGTATGTACGCACTCGCTCTATGGGCGCGTTTAGAGCGTTACTACCTATGCTAAATACGAAATCGTTTGAGAGCGCGCGGTGCGCCGTTGAGCATATAAATTAAGAAGGGGTGAACGACATTTATCGAATTCACCCTTCGTACGCGACTACGTCACGATTTCCTTGTATCGTATATGTAATAATAAGCAATGCGATACATAATTATTTACACGAATTACGATTGAGATTTATATACGTATATATATATAAAAAAAAGTGTATTAAATATTAACGTTGATTCGCATGGAACGAGAATACACGTACACGCGTTATTATTGGCATACATACGGACGCGATAACCTCGAACGTATCGTTCGTACGGGCGTGTACGAGATGAAAAATCTCCGCGTTCTATGAGGCACGACGTAATTTTATATACTCACTCGCGGAAATGCCTATACGATATATAGCTTACCGTGGAAAATACGCGCGCAATCGTCGGACCAATAAATCACAATGGGACTTTTCTTTATCGTCGATCGCGCTCGTGCTTTTGAGGAAAAGGGAAAAAAGAGAGAAAAATTTACAATAGAAACGCACGGAGCGCGAATGACCATAAATTAGAATGTCGTGACAATGAAAATTACCGTGTAAATGCGTAATAATATTAAATATGGTAATGACGTGGGATCCTATGTCGATATCGATTACATCCAACTGGCGGGGCAAGTGCGTGTACTCGCACCAAGGAAATACATTCGGTCATCGTCGATTATAAACGGTATGATTCCTCTTCCTCTCGTTCTCGACGGAACAGGATTTCTATGATGCATGCATAGTGCAATTTTGATCGAGTACACGAAAGATCCACAACCGTTCGGGAGTGTGATATTTAAGCAGTTGATAGACAGAAAAAAAACGATGAAAGCTGAACCGAGTGCTGCGCTATCCTCTAAAACACACTTATCAGGCCTAAGTCAGTTCCACAGGTTGCCCGAAAATGAGTCAAGCCTCGTCCGACTCGTTCATTCACCAGAGCGGTGCTGTTCGACAAACCCTATATTGTCTCTTTTTTTTTGCGCATGCAGTTTTCTCGCTTTGTCTCGATTTAAAAAAAAAGAACTTTTTTTTTATCGCTCGATTTACATATAGGAACGTCGAGTGCCAATTCAGGACTCTATGATACCTGGCTCGAGTAGGCTGAGCTTTGCCGGTGGTGCGCTCGTGTAATTCTGCTGGCCGTGCAATCTCGCGGCGCAGGTCCACAAGCCCTCCTGCTCGGCCAGAGCGTGACTCAGCCTCACGCTACAATCGCGAGCCTCGCCGCCGGCCGCCGGGAATTGCTTCACCACCACCGTCGTGTTGGAATTGACGGGCGTCAACGACCAGCGACACTGCTCCACCGAGGTCGACGTCACGCAACGTAGCAATACCGTACCGCCGGTGGACACCTGAATATCCTGAGATAGCTCGGAAAAGTTCACGTCATCTGCAATCAGGTCGAGACGGATCCGCTCTTATTGTTCATTTCGAGAGAGAGAATGAAAAAACATAAAGTCTCCTCTAAGGTACACTTCTCAAAAAAATTGAGGGGACAGTTATTTCCAAAAGGCTGCATCTTGGATCAAAATGATCAAATCCAATCGATCGAGTGATCATTTTGTAACTTGACTCTTCCCCTTTGAGATGGTTACCTGCTCGATTTGATTCCATCATTTTTAGTCCAGTTATGTCCATTTGAAAATGACGAGTGTCCCCTCAATTTTGTTCAAGTAGTATATATCGATTACGTAACGAACCTTTAGGTTGGCCAAATACGGAAGTACCGAAGGAGACAGTGTTTTTTTACGACTCGAATTCTGTTTTGCTCACCTTGTTCGTATACGGTGACCTTTGCGAAGGCCGAGGTCAGTTTTGTATTCAGCGACGGTATCGCTACCTGACAGCTCCACTGGCCCTGATCCTCCGTGTAAACGTGAGGTAGCTCGAGCGAGCAGTCTCTCCCGAGATCACCCTTGCTCGTGTAATCTCTCACCACGACTTCTGGTTCTTTGCTACCGAGCGGTTTGAACGACCAGGAGCATTTCTCGACTCGGCTGGTGGTGGTGCATCGCAGAATCGCTGCTGTACCGATTGGTACCGCCGTGTCGGTCGGGGTTTCGACGAAGCTCACCTTTGCTGCAAGAAGAAAATTAGAATAAAAATTAAAAACTGTCCAAAAATGGATGTAGCAACTTGAAAATATTTTCTTGAATTTATTTGTTTGTTCGAGTACTGCTTTTCAGATATTTTGTTCGATACCAAAACATATACATATTGTTTCATATAACAGTGGTTTCTTCCATTAAATCAATTATCTCGTCCAGTCATCATAACAAGTAACCGGCGGTATTAAAAATAAACATTAAATTGATTTAATTCTTAATTTGGCGTATGCAATGGATGACTAGAAAATATACAACTGTATAAGGGTTCAGGTAATAGTTAAAATAAAAATTATTAAGAATTTTTATTATTACTAACAATACGAACCGATACGAAAAATAGAACAATAGACGTAAGAATTTCTCTGAGTATCGTCGACCCACCTCGAACTCGGCACACAAAAAACAAAACAGAAATAGGAGGAGAACCTTACGGTGGAATCTCCACGTAAGAGCTCAGGAATTCGCGATCAATCTTCTCCGGCAGTGCACGGGCACGTAGCCGCGAGATACGCGGAACGTTTATCGTTTGATTTTACGAAAGAACAACAAAACGATCGATGAATCGGCGTCGCATGCCGCCGCTGAATCGCGCGGCGGATCTTTGAATTCGAGGAATCGTCGCGGTTAATTGATTCGACCTTGAAAGCTCGCGATCAATCCCGAGGCTTATCTCACCTGACGGCAATAAGGTCACAGTGGCGGCAGGCGCCTCGTGAAGCATTCCTTCCGGCGTGAGCCGGACGCCGCAAGTCCAGAGACCCTCTTCCTCGTAGAGGATATTCTTGAAACGCACCGAGCAATCGTTATCGCTGTCTCGGTTGGGCGGGAAGTTTTTCACCAGGAGCGGCTCGCTGCTCGAATTCGTAGCCTTCCACGACCATTCGCACTGAACAACTGGCTTGTTTACCAAACACCTCAACAGCACGGATTCACCGGCTGCCACTTGCACACCACGCGACAGTTGCACGAACTCGACTGCAAATTTAAGATTTTTGTTATTACTCAAAACACAACTTGTACCGATTGTACAATATCTCCGGTTGAAACGAGTTGCATTCGAGACTGTTTTCATGGAAAATAAAGCGAACGTATTGTTCGATGCCTATAGTGACACAAACTGTGCGTTTCGCCTAAAAAACGGATAAGTATCCGAGCCGAAAAATAAAACCTGATTTAAATCTTAACTCTTTGATGTGTGGAAATGCCAAGAAAATTAGGTTCTATTGTAATCTGATTTCGTTCTATTTATTGAACGAAAAATAATAATAGTGATTTAATTATGGATCAATTTTTGCAATAGCAGGTTTTAATCAAGTCAAAATTATTAATCGAATTCTTTATTTTGTTCATCCTTCGCAGGTCTTATTGTTTGACTCAGGATGAATGTAATGTGGATCAACGTACTGACCTTCCGATATGAGAAAACGAACTGGCGTGGATAGCGTGAAGAAATCGTTCGGACTGATCCTCGCTCCGCAGGTCCAGAAGCCTTCTTGCTCCGGTAAGACATTCTTGAACTTGATGCTGCATTCGCGACTGTCGTTGCCAAACGCGGAGAACCTCTTCACCTCGAGATTCCAAGGCTGCGACTGATTGAGCTGCCGCCATGACCATTGACACTCGCTCACAGGAACCAACGTCTGACACATAATCTGCCCCGACGAACCAGCCATAACTTCGACGGCAGCGTCATATTCCGCAAACGTCACCAATGGACCTGTCGAAAACGTTCGCGATGAATCAACAGAAATTATAATTACGGTGATTAGGCGATCTTTTTAATTCTATTATAATTTTTCGTTCGCATCCTGTGCGCTGTAATATCGCGCAGTACGTCAGCGGTGTAACGAGCAAGAGAAATATTTAGCTTTCGAGTATTTATAATACAATCGTGGACGTCGAACGACGTCGGAGCAAGTTCGTTCGGACGAAGGCGCCACAATGCGTTTACGTCACTGCCCGTATATCTGGTTAATAAAGAATACGATACGTACGTTATTATCGAAAGCAACTCGGTGTAAAAGGCGAAACGCATTTTTATTGTCTCCACGAGTGATCCGGTACCGCTGCAACTGTGCAAACAAAGTCTCGTTTCTCTTAAATGCACGAGTTGCCGAAAGACGCGTGAAAGTCTCGCGAGTGGCGCGATATAAATCATTGTTGTATCCCCGAGCTCCGTTGCCGGAAAAATCAATTATCGAACGAGTCGATTATCTGGATCTCGATAACGCCTTTTATTTTCGTTAAACAATGAAAATCGACGTTACGTCTAACGAGAAAATATGAATTTTTAATGAGTTTCGCGCATGACTGACCTCAAATAGGCGCGAACACCTTCAAGACTGATAATTGGCGCTTATACGCGCTATCGCGGCTTGGTATCTCGAGGATGAAAAGAAAGAAAAGAACGAAAGAGGCTACCTTGATCCTCGTTGATGATGCTCAACTTGGCCGGTTCCGTGCTAGTGAAAGGACTGCCCGTTGTCGCGCGAGCCGCGCACGTCCAGTATCCGGTCTGCTCGTGTTTCGTACTCGAGAACCTCACGGAACAGTCGTTGCTGTTATTGCCAAACGCAGGAAATTGTCGGACCGGTAAAGGGTTCGTACTGGGCGCTGTCGACGACTCGATGCTCGGTGCCGTCGTAGCTAAATTGAATAACCGATAATTAGTATCGGAGCGTTCTTTTTTTAAAAGAAGAAAATTCATCGAATCGATTAAACGTTGATTCAATATTAGATTCACAACCAGTTCATTTGACTGTTCTTCACTGTAAATCTGCAACAATGTGAACAGTTTATTCATAACATTCAATCTCAACGTTAATTAATTAACGTTTCATTAATTCTTATCATTCATTCTTAACATTTCATTCTCGTTTTTCAATATAGTTTATTAACAGTGTAATTCGATAAATTTTTTCTCAAATTAGCAAACTGACCAATCGAGACATTAGGGCTCTCGCTGACATCTGGAAGTGGCAGATGAACAGGAGGCAGTGGCTGCCAGGACCACAGACAGTCAGCTACTGGACTCTCGGTGCGACACTCGAGGAGCACCGAAGAACCGAGCTTCGTCTCGGTGTGAGCCGGTGTATCGACGAATACCACCGCGATGGGTGGTTCTTTCGTGCCCGGCAGAATGTCGTCCATCGAGTGAGCGACGGCGTTAGAAACCGTCAACACAGCCGAAGTACTTTCTACGTTGACATCGTTGCTGTCCGTCGACTCCTCGGCAACAGGTGCACCTAAGGAATGCCAAATATTTTTTAGAATGTCTTTTTTTTAACAGAATTACAGTGTATGTATATACATTTCTCAAAAAAATTAAGGAGGTACTCATAATTTTCAAACGGTTGTATCTTGGCTAAAAATAAAAATCCAATAGATCAAGTAATAGCTTTGAAACTTGAATTGTTCTCTTTGAAACGATTACACGCTTAATTCGATTAGATCATTTTTAGCCGAACTACATCCACTTTAAAATGATGAATGTCTTTTCATTAACTTCTCTAAGTATAGAACTTCTTTGGAGTTCTTTCTTTCTTTATCATTGTTTTTCATAATTACAGCACCGCCTTTTTGATCGAAAGACTTAATCAATTTTGTACATTCTTTTTAATTTTTCCATACTGAAATTTGAAAAAAATAAACTGCAATACAAATTCGAAAAGTAGGACTTCTCGCACTTGTATCGCAATGTACTATTTCGTATGTAATATGTAGCGGATATGTGGGACACAGCAGGAAGCTCTACGGGCGTCACGTAGGCAGACAATCACCTTGCGGCGCGCGTCTGTCCCGCAGTACGGATAATCGAGTGCCACATCGCGATCGCTCTGTTAAATAAATATGACGAGGTAATCACACTGTGCGCAAATCGAAAAACCGTTTAATTGTTCTCGAGAGGACGGAGCATTATTTTCGCGGACTAATTGCGACCGGAGGTTTACATTGTGTCTTCCGAGATTGCGCTTTCTACACTGCGAGAAAAAGCCGAAGGTTATTATTACACAGTTTTTCTCTTAAATTCTGAAATCTTTAAAATTCACATCGAATATTGTCATTTTTATGATAATGTTATCGAAATCGAGAAAGGATACCAATACAAGTAGCTTGTTTTCGCGCGAAAGAATGCAACACGAAAACTCTGACCTAAACGGTTTTCTCGAAAACATGAAATTTCCGACGGAGCGAAAAAGTCGAGCCTTGATGCTCATCGAAGAGATATAAATGCGCGTCCGCGCCTCGGTTGTTCCCTGGTCGCTGACACTGGAAGGCCGTTTTCGATTCGCATTGACACACTCGTTGACCCACAGTTTTATTGCCGCGCGATTACGTGTCGTTCCAATCGCGCGCGCGCGCGTCTCTTCGTTCTTTTTTCGCGCGTCTTTATTACATTCCCGCTCCATCTACGGCCTACCAATGAAAACATTCGCGTTGACATTGATCCCAGTCGCGATAATCGGGGTTTTTTCGCGGAGAGCTCTTCCTTAATGGGAGCTGAAAACGGCTCAATCCTTTCGCGAGTCGAGCAGGAGCACAACGTGAGAACGTTTCGCAAAAATTCTACCGCCGCTCGAAACGTCACGGCGGAACTTCTTCGCTTCCATTGTTCGACCCTGCGATTATCAGACACGAGAGGATTGCGTAAGCCGATATAGCGAGAGTCGCGCGCAGGTGTAACTCCCGCATACGCGCCGTATTTTCGTCGACGGGCCCAAAACTATTCCCAAACGCGATTTTGTTTTCGAGGCCCGCTCGCTCATTTTAGCCCGGGCGAAAACAAAATCCCGTGGACGGCGCAGGACGAAAAATTTTTATCGCCCGTCCGATTCGATCACTCGACGATATTTCAGGGCGTTTAACGGCTTGTTGATCCTGTCGATTTCTAAATTCCAAACACTCGTAATTCAAGAAACGAGAGATAAAAAAAACGTTATGCGTGTATAGATATAAAATAGTAGTCAAAAATATGCACGAGGGGGGGCCAGAAAATACCGGTATTACCGTTCGCAATATATTTCTTCTTTTTTCACCGAATATCGACTTCCTCGCTTCTGTATAGCGTAGGCGCGTCTGTGTGCGTGCTCGCGTCTGTAGACACGTACACGAACGCGAGCACGGAGATTTCGCATTCTCGATCGAGGGTTTAACGAACGATTCGGCCTGCGGCCGGGGCGGTCCTTGCTTAATTAAAAGTTTGGTATTTCGAGCATTCGACCGGTTCGGGAGAACGTGAATAGGCACTCGCGAGAGAGCGTCCGAGTGACTAATTCCACGACAATGGAATCCTATATCGTCGGCGGGCTGGGTAATACATCCGAGCGATTCCCCCGCGGGACCGAGGCCGATCTCGTTCCCTCTCTATCTTCCCCCTCGCACTCTCCGTCTCTCTCCTTCGCTCTCTCGCTCTCTCGCGAATGCATATACAGCGAGGATCCTATAAACCCCCGCGGACGAAGAAAAGAAATTCCTGGGCGTCTCTCACGCTCCGCCTCGATATCCTCGAGAGTCCGTGCGTTTCGTAATTGACCGACGGTCGTTAACCCACGACTGGACCGTGCCAAAGACGACGATCGGTTTCACGATTTTCAACGTTCAATTTCCCGTCGTTCTTTGCCCATGTTCTTTTTTTGAAATGTTAATTTTCACGCCGTTCGACTCGGCAGTCGAGTCAATTTTTCCGATGGTTCGGTTCAAGTCTCGCGTTGAGATTTGTTTAAGACGAGGTATTCTAAAAATAATTTCCCGCGTATATTCCTGTTATATAAAAATTCATGTTAAAGAGATTCAGTAAGTCGGCATAATATTCGATCGGAATTCCTTGGGAATGATTCACCCGGCAAAAATCGACATCGAATCGATTTAGACGGTTCCAGGGATCGAGGAGAGCTCGCGATCTCGTCGTTATAGGAGCGCCAGCGATACATCGTTCTCGCGATCGTCATCGTCGTTCGAAATCGTCGCGACGTGAGTCACTCCGTCGTCGCTTTGTGAGAACGCTATTCATTATAACAAAAAAAAAGATAAGACAGTACCAGGGTGAGAAAAACAATTTTCCAAGACCACGCGATTTCTTTTTCAAGATTTAACAATGACGACTCGAGAAGATATGCGCGATCGTATGAAGAATTCTCTACCACTTCGTTACGCGATCTTTACTTACCGTTAAACGGAAGTGTTACGATTTCTCGGAATACTGACCGAAAACGCGAGAGGTATTTTAGGATTGATTCAAAATTGGAAAGTTCGAACGAAAATACTCGGATCGATTTTCTTAAATAATTCGAAAAGGGAATCGATAGTCGTAGTCGTTTTTCTGTTAAGATGAAAAGAAAAGAATTTCATTCGAAAAGAAAGAATTTGTTCGTATTATATACGTTCTATCAAAGATATAATCTGGGCTGCGATCGAGTTCCGGATGAAACATTCCAGTGGTGGAATTCGAACGCGCATTCCGATGAATACGGAAGGATTGGATCGATCGTATCGTCGCGTTAAACCTATTAGTTATTTAGGTTTTACGAGAGACGAACAACTTTTAAATGCTAATCGCGCGTGTGTACATACGAATCTACAGAACGTAACACGTCCTTGGATACAACTAACGTGACTAACCACCCCGGAAATTTTTCCCTATCGAATAATTTGAGAAATATAAACCAAATAATAATTTCGTCCTTGTGCATCATTCGAGTTTGCTCAGACGAATGGTACATAAATAAGAGTTATTAATACCGGTTTCACAGGTTTTTCGAGAAATTTTTAATTTTTATTGTTTATTTGTCCGGAACGAGCGAAGACGCCTTGAAGGAACGATGAAGAATTCGAACGATCGTAACATTACGTAATTAAAGGACACATTTTACATCAAGGATGCGAACGAATATAGCAGAATCCTTAATTTACAATCGAGAGTTCATTTTCTGGCGTAGAATTATACCAGACGGAGAAATTTTATTTATTCTCGTTATACAATGAAAAGGAAGTGTTGAGAAAACGATGTTAATTGAAAATACGCATTGACCAGCTTTACGCGTGATTGCCTGCGAACCAGAGAAAAATCATACTTATTCATAGATCGAGGATTCATTGGATAACTCGCCGCGATTGCACGAATGATTCTCTGATGAATCAAACGAATCTTCTCGTTAATTTATTTTTAATTGATTTTATAATTTTTGTCACCTTGAAAAAAATGAATAAGTAACTTTTTTTGTAATATTCTATTTCTATAATATTTTTTATTATAACATTGAATCCGTGAGTTTAAACACCCTTGAAGAGAGAACCAGTTTTCTTTCGGAGATGAAAAGAAGTTTGCGTGTTTTACACGTTTGGCCAGTGAAAAAAAGAGTACAATAAAGATACGCCGAATTCACGACTATTATTCTAGAGTATCGATCTGTGTTTATAAACAGAAGGGGGACGGTAAACAGGATCGTATTTTAATTAGCTTCTAGTTTTTTATGTGTATCTTTCTTCTCGTTTAATTATTCTGGTAAATAAATAGGATAGAAGAATTCTTCGGATGTTTCGTAACGAAGATAAGAGTTCTGTGTGGCTAATGATATTCGACTGTTTCGAATGATATCGACGAAGGTTGTTGCGATTAGCGTACATTTCTATATTACCTTTTCATTCAGACGACTTTGACAATCCATCACCGAAGATAACGTTTTCGAAGCATCTGTCATTCGCGTATGATAACTCCAAGCGTGTTTGCGAAACGTGTACGTATACAGTGAATTACACGCCGTTAAAATAAGAAAGAGAAAACATATGAAAATCGATCGAGGACAGCTCAAACGATGAACGTCTCACGGTTTTTCGCGGCAAGGATAACGATAATTTCGTATTATGAATAACTATGCATAATTCGAGGACGCTCGGTGCGACGCGAATTGTTTATCGCGCGAATTAACATGAATCCGTTGGTATTTCTTTTTTTTTCGGAGTATTCGTCAGCTTCGACGCACGACTGTCACGCTTCGGATAGTTCGTGTTTTGCTTTACAAAAATTTCAGCCGAAATTCCAGGAAAAAGCGGCGATTTTGCGGAGGCTTTTCGGAAAAGTAAGGAAAACCGATTCTCGTCCCGACAAAGCGACGAGACGCGTGCGTCCAATCGAGAACGTCCGGACGCGCGTGCATTCAAATGCGGCACACGCGTCCACCTGTCCCGCTCTGATTGCCGCCTCGCGGGATCCGAAGCGGCGCGGACTTTTCATTTCTCGTCCTCGCAAGTCGAATCGGTGTTTTCCCATTCTAACGACACGCACGAACGAAAGTGAATCTGTCTCCCGATTTTCCCTCTCTCGCTGTGTCTTTCTCCTCCTCTCTCGCTAATGAAATGCAATAGCGCCGCGTGAAATCGAGTCGACTACTGCCGCGATCGAGTGAAACGGAGATCGCCGGATAAATCCGACGAGACGCGAAAATCGAGCCACCGGACGGTGGAGTTTTCACTCGGTCAAGAGCGATTTTCAAGAAAACCCATTGTTTCTACAATACACGTTGAGATTTTGAATAATGGGTAAAATAGAACATTGCGATACGAGGGTGGAAAGTAAGACCTTTCGCGATGAGTAGGGCAACATTTTTCGCAAAAACCATAGACCAGGTGAAGCCATGAAAACTAAAATTATTATTCACTTATTAATCGAAAAGTGGATAGATGATAGTTTTATTACAATTAGTGTTCATTCTAATCAATTATTTCATCGTTCTTTCACTTTTAATAGAATTTTAATTATCGACATGTGCTAATACTCTTAATAAAGTTACTCTAGAAAGTCATTAGTAAAATTTTAAACAGTCATATGAATATTCTGTCAAGTTCAGTGTTAATCGTAATAGACCATTTTGGCTCCTCTGACTTTTGACAGAATTTAAAATATCGTTATGTGCTAACGCGCTTAATAAAGTTACTCTAGAAAGTCATTGATTTTTATCGATGATATTATATTTGTAGCACAGCGCGCGATGATATCTACACGGAAAACGAGCTCACGAGCACCGTTTGGAAATCCCTCGAGTGCAATCGACGTGAGAGGAGAAAAGTGATTCCGAAAGCTAGATCGAAATCGGCGCTGCGCGCGCGCGCGCTCGTTTTCACTCCGTCGACGGCCAAAATACCGAGCCAAGTTCAAACCAATACCGGTAAACCTCGCGTGTAATAACTGTAAAATAACTGGACGAGAGTAACGAGAAAAAAATATAGCGATCGATATACGTACGTACATCCGCATGGATCGAGTAAGTGGCTCAAGGGCTGCTCCATAAAATTCGAGCTAGCGTAGTATAGAGCGCGGTTATTTCGAATGCAACGTCGGTAGATTGATTTAGGAGGTGAACGCGAGACCCCGCTCGAGGTTAAGGCCTTCGAACTCGCGAATATAACGACCCCACGGCATATTAATTTCTATCCGCGTTGTCAAACTGAATTTATATCGTGGCATTAATAATAAGTTTCTCCTGGAGTTTCTATAGAACCGGGTTCGGCGAGTGCAGCGGGAATATTTTTACGAAAAATTCCAACTCACCGGTGGAGGATGCGACAAGCAGCGCGAGTATCGCAAGCTGGATGACCATTTTGGAGAACGCGGTCGGCGTCATTGGCTCTCGTACGGCATTTATCGTATCGCGTGACCTTGAGAAACGGCAGACGACAACGTCTCTTCCACAGGGCCGTCGTGGTACGCGGATGCGCACGTGCACTGCCGTTCGATCGTCGGGTCGCGTGCGATTTGTACCTGAGTTATGATGACGCATGTGAGCGATGCTCCCCACTCCACGCACACACCTTAGCACACATATATGTTTAAATATATATGTATAGACACATACAACACACACAGAGACACACACGAGCTGGAACCACCGACGAAAGGTCTTTGAATCGTCTTTCGCTACCGCTCTTTGCGCGTATTCTCTTTCTCCTCTTCTCCTTATTTTTCGACGGACGTATATCCTCCTCCGTTCACCGCACTCGAACTCTCTTTTCTCTCCGCTTGTTGTTATTCACTCTTCATACGAAGCGCGGCTCTACTTTTTCCTCGACTCCGTGACTCTCCGCTATCGTTTTCGCAGCGGCGAACTTTTCTGTCGCTCGATCCGCCAAGAGACTCGCCAACTGCAATTAATCGTCGCTGACGATGCAATTAAAGGGGTATCTCTCAAGTGGAGGGAGTTTACGTTAACGTGCACATGCATATCGATAACGGAAGACACGCCAGGGGCGCCCCAAATAACTCTCGCCCGTGTTCGCGATTCCGTACGCGAGTCGTGCTCGATTTTCGAGTCGAGCGAAAAATACGCCCGATTCTTTTTTCTCTCCTTATCGATCCCCGCGGAAGCTATATCCACCCTTGCGAATTTACGAGGCTACGTAGGGTAACGTATACCGCTGTTACTATATTCGTGAACGATATCTCGAGCGAGATACAACCCGATTCTAAATCTTACGTGTAATACTATCTTCGCGGAGAGTTCGGAAATAAATCCCCGCGAGGAAACGCGACTCGTGTTCCTCGCCAGATTTTTGTTATCGTTTCGCGAGAATCTCGGATTCTTTATCGATTCGTACGGCTTGTCGCTGCTGTTTTAATTAATCGCGTTCATCCTCGGATACGTAAGTCGAAATGTAAGTACATAGCGCCGGTGTGTGAACTTGCGAAACGATAACACGCACACGGATGTGCTCCAAAACTTTCTTCGATTTACTCGCCACTTTTCGAAAGGGCATTCGTCTACTGTATATTTAATCCGATATTTCTCAATACGCAGCCTATTGTCCATCGGACAATTGTCACATAATGAAGCAATTCGCGCTCTCGTGAACTTTTCGTCTTCGAGCGCCAGAAGCGAGAACGGGAAAAGTGTCGTGAAAAATCGAATTGTTTTTTTTAATATTGTATGCAAATAGACGAAAAAAGAAAAAGGAAAAACAAACGAGATCGTTCCGTTATTTAGTGTCACAACTCGGTAGCGATTATAGTCAGCGTCTCGTTTTACGAGCGATTTATCGTTCATTGTTTTCATTCGACGAGGGTGGGCGAGGAGGAGAGAAAATACCGATCGCGATCGACACACGACGACCGAGAGAATTTATCGGCCGGCTATTTTTCACACGTGTCGTCACTATCGAAAAACAACACAAGAGATCGCGCACCGTATTTGGGAGCCCCTGATGACGTCTTTGAAATTGAGACTCTGTCAAACCTCTTTCGAGAAAAAATGTTCCCCGAAGTGTCGAGTAATCGATTATCCACTGGTATTTGCCTTCCGTCTTCTCTCTCTTTTCCTCGAAACGAGCCGAGTGAAATATTCGCAAGACGCACTGTGCGTTGTGCGCGCCGTGCGCCGGACTGACGATTGCAACTGTAGGAAACACAACACACAACGAGAGAGCGAGACGAGCGAGGAACGCGCGCGCGCACACGCCAGACGATGCCGCGAGGCCGTATAACGCGGCTGGAGCGCGCGCGCACGCGCTACGCGGGCCCCCGTCGGTGCGCGGAAGGGAGCCCGTGAAAAGAGTCGCAAGTGGGGGTCATAGGCCCTCTTCTCGATTTCTCGTTCGCGTGCCCTCAGTCCGTCAAACGTCAACTTTGATTGTCCAACTTTGTCGTATCCGAAAGAGAGCTCACGCAATTCTAATCCTATTTGAATTTCAAAGTACAGTTCATAATTAATTTTGATCGATTAATTAGAGCCCCAAGTGAGGGTCATAGGCCCTCTTCCTAATTTTTTATTCACGTGGCCTTAGCCCATCAAATGTCAGCATTGATCGTCTAACAATGTTGCACAAGCGAGGTTACTTTAAATTCTAATGTACAGTTTATAGCAATCAATTTAGACCGATTAATTACAATTAATCAAATTCCCAAGTGGGGGCCATAGGCATTCTTCTCGATTTCTAATTCACGTGCCCTCAGTCCGTCAAACGTCAACTTTGATCATTCAACTATGTTGCGAAAGCGAGCTCGCGCAACTCTAATCCTATTTGAATTTCAATAAGAGTTTGTAATTAATTTTGATCGATTAATTTCTGGAATAGCAATAGATGATCGATAGTACACTCCTTAAAAAAATTAATCAAATTATTGTAACTTGGCTGAAAATGATCAAATTCAACAGATTAAGTGAATATTCAAAAACTTGAATCTTCCTCCTTGAAATGATTAGCTGTTCGATTCGATTCAATGATTTTTAATTGACATATAGTTGTTTAAAAACGACGAGTGTTCCTTTAATTTTGTTGAGCAGTATATTACGAGCGTGATCATTGCGTTATGACTCGATACACGACTGTTGAAATTGACTCGAGGAACTGCAGCTTGTATTTCGATTGCTGTTACGCAGTGAAGAATGCAATATAAAAATTTTAACCGAAAATTTTTTACTGTAAAACAGTAATACCAATGTCTATAAATACGCTGAAGATCGCAATTTACAGTCGACTTAATAAACTTCAAATGATTCATTAGTTTTTTGTAATACCGTTACATCGACTGCGAATACCCTAAGTTATGTCGGTTCCACGAACGTATCCGGACGTGTTTTCTCGATAATTTTTTCATCACTTGTCGTATTGCTCAATACGCGTGCTTTCTAAGGAAAAAATTCCAAGTATTCCCGGGCCAGCGGAGATCGCCGTCGGGCTTCCCGCGCACCTCCCGATGCTCTCTCGAACGTCGGAACTAGTGCGCGGGTACATCATGGTACTGAAGTTGGTCGTCGTAATTACAACGGCATCGCGATCGATAAAGCCAGAGAGTCAGCGGGTCGTATCATTGTTATCGGACGACTCGATTTCGTTATACGAGCCGCGAGCCAATCGATACTCGCGAGAACTACTCGGAAAAGCTTCGAGCCGTTTCGTTATCTTTCTTTATTCCCTCTGACAACGACGAGCTAGATTCCGATGATGGGGTATAAGCAAATTGAGATGTATAGTTAGTAGACGGTTTGAACTTTTGCCGTGTGAATGACCTAAACATCGCTACGAGAATAGTTCCTCTATTTTACTCCGACGTATATACGTAAATGAGGGGTTTACCGGACGATTTGTCGTATTAATCACGTTTCAAACGATTCGAAATTTATTCTTTTTTTCGCTCGACGACCCTGAGGAAGTATTGCGTCACGCGTACACGAAAACCTGCCCTTCGTGCGATATCGTTCTCCTCTCTCGCCTTCGTCCTCTCAATCGACTCCAGCATCGAGCGAGATTTTTCGAGTTAGAAGCGAACGGAGCACGGCTAGTTCTCCGCAAAATCGATTGCTATCACGTCACGAAATCTCTTGCGAGAGTTACCATTCACTGTCTATTTATTTCGTCGTGGTATTTCCGAACGAGACTTGGAACGTCCAACCCCGAGCCGAGATAATAAACATTTCCATAGAGGTACTCCGATAAAATCGTATTTCTTCGACATAAATCGATTTTTTTTCTACGAGTATCGACAGTGTCACCTCGAATGGTTTCTTGAACTATCGACGCTATTAGCGTTCGCCAAAGTTATACCAAAGTATAACTCATTATGTGGGTCTCGCGGCTGTATACTTGATATTATTAAAAATCGAACATGACGTATCATTCTTCTCTTCAATAACGAGAGGAATAAGTAAATAAACGTCTTTCTCATACACTAATCAAAAGAATTAACGGTACAGTCGCCATTTTTAAACAGCTGTGTCTCAATTAAAAATCATTGAATCGAATGAAGCAGGTGATCGTTTTAAGGAGGATTCGAATTTTAAAATGATCACTTTATCACTTGAATTTGATAACTTTTAGCCGAGATAGAACCATTTTAAAATAATAATCGTCCCCTTCATTTTTCCGAGGAGTTTGATTATTCTGAAAAAAATTGGATCATTGGTTGAGAGAATGTCAACAATCGCAGGACACTCGTTACAACAGCTCGTGTAACAGTTCGTCGATCGCACGTGGCCATTGAATCCCTCGCGATTTCCACGCGGGCGGGCCTGTGACCCTGAGATCGAGGCGGAGTCCGCGTGGCACAATCCTATTACCTGTACAATGCCTTCTCGTTGGCGATCGAGGGGCTCGGTTGTGACAGCTAACCGAGCAACCGCGAGATCGAGAACGAGAGGAGAGAGAGATCGATGCGCGAGGAATTCGGAGGTACGAAGGAGCCAGAGGCGAACCCATCAGTTTAATCGGTATATAACGCATTAGCATAATCTTTTCGGGTTCCAGTGACTCACGGAGCCCCGATGACTAATTTCCGTTATTTCCATTGAGTAACCGAGCCGGGCACGAGCGAGAGAAACGCCTAACGGCTAGCAATAAACGTTCGCTAATGCAAACGAGCGGTGGGGGTAAAAAGTGAAGGAAAAAAAATTGCACGAATGACGTAACGATCGGACAGATCGATTAACCTCCAAAAACCGATTTCGTCTCGGAGTTGACACGTTTTTCTTCCCTCTCTCTCTTTCTCTCTCTCTCCCTCTCTCTCCCTCTCTCTTCCTCTCGACTTTTGCAGCCGCTTCGCTTTAACGATCGACTTCTTGCCTTTGGACGGTTGTTTTTTTTTTTTTACTAAAAGTCTCGACGTTTAATGATCGCGGTACGTATTCTCGCGAGTTGGCGCGGAGCGCTCGAATTTGCGAATTTTTGCTCGTTTCTTGCGGCCTTTTGTATACACGTTTCTTCCCTGACAATGAGAAAGCCGTGCACTTGTTCCACTGTAATCATAGTATTTGCACACTCGGTAACCTTGGGAGGTATCCGTATACCGGTGGACAGCCTTGAACTTGCACGGCGAAGAATCTCGTGCGCGAAACTCCGCAAGGAGGATCCGAGGCGCCAAGGGGACAACGGTGCGAAGAGAATTCCAAGACGAAAATTTCTCGAGCGCGTATTTACAAAATGACGTTTCTCTGTACGAAATCTTCTCGAAATAGCCTATCGATGTTTCCTTGTTTAAAAATTTTGTTCGTTACACAAGTTTGGTTTGCTCGAATTTATTAGCGCTTGGTATAATTAATGCCTTAAAATTAAACAAAACTCAACAATGCACATAAGAATCTGTTATATAAACTATACAGAATAAAATAAGGACGATCTGTAAGATTATTCTGGTCTCGAGTGGATCATTTTTTAGATGCCCCGTGGTGTTCTCGTATATAAATGCAAGAGTCGAATCCTCTCCTATGGGTTGTCGAGTAACTTTTTCCCATAATGAGAAGTGGAATCCCACCGAATACGTCTGCATATAAAAAAATGTTACGAATTCTCGCACCGAAGGAATGTCGAAGTGAAAGCACCGATTCCTCTCTCGGTACTAAACGCGAGCTGTTAAAGATAGAAATTAATGCCAGTGTTTTATAGTAATTATACTTTTAATACACGTGCATTAGCTTACGCGCGGTGTACGAAGTTGTTTCGTCACAATCGACGTCAGCTGATGTATTCGACATACTTCTACACTCTGATGATTTTATAACCCGGGACATGGGCTGATGCGTTGGAATTTCAATCATCGACGATAGTCTAAAAATTATTTTTCACAAAAAGAGAATCGTAACTCGATAAAATGCCGAGAAATTAAACAATCTCTCGGTAAATAGTTATAATCGTATCTCGATAAAGAATCTTTTACGAAATAAAACGGTGTTTATAATTAATCGAATAAAATGTGTATACTGTAATTTCGTATAATGATAATGTGTATACGAGACTGAGGAATAATTGATTATGATGCAATTGAAGAGGGGAAATCTAATGTGTTCGCACCTAATTATCGCGTGGGTGTACACAGTCGTGAGTACGTGGGTTTGCTGTACCGGCGTTGCTCCTTACCAGTTTCTAATTAAATTATTGCGCAACCGCGAGAACGTATGCGTTAACGGAGACGTATGGACGTACGAAGGGAAATCGCTCGTGAGGAGATGCGATTGTTCATCACTGCCTGACAATATCTAAGGTCAATGTCTACATCGATCAAACAATCGGCGGCTCGATTCACCCGAGTTTCGTAAAATCGATAAGTTCCTTCCGCACGATCCGGTCGTGTCGTTGAAAAATCGCGAAACAACGAAATCCGGACAAGGAAAAATATCGAAAAATAACTACGGCAATTAAATTATGCACGTTATATTATTAAAACACGTTACGAGGGACGTCCGAGTCGGGACATCACTCGCTAACGACCGTAATTTGTTGTATCGTGACTTTAAGCAATTATTTAATCCGAAAGCAATCTCATCGAGATTGTGCCTGCCTATTCTATCGAGGGATTGTTTGTTTTCGTGCATCCGGCAGTGTCGCGACGAATAAAATATCGACCGCTCTGTGAGCTAGTTTTTGAAATACAATGTAAATTTTATTCTTCGATTGGCCAAAACAAGGCTCGAGTCCATTCGAAGGAACATCCCATCGCAGTACCAATCAAACTTTCCGCGAATGACGAAGCAGGAAATGACAAATCGATGTACCACGAAGGTGATTTCGCGATTGTTTTTTACATTTTCTGGCGCCAGTCTGGTACTCGTGAAATTCGCGCCAATTTGAGATTTCTCAATTGCCCCGTCAATTTATCCATCGACGCTAGCAGGCTGATCGTGTGTTATTAAGTATTTCACTAGGATAAATCACGCGTCGTTTGACGGATTATTGGAAAATAGAGATAGAGAAAAATAGAAAGATCGAACGAATCGGTTCTTATATAAAAAAACTCATAGTGTACTAAGTAGGCCAGGGCTTAAAATTGATATCATCGAGGCTCTTGATTTGATGGATCAAAAGTATAGAGATTATCCGCCTCTTCAACCTTGTATTTCATTCGTAATATTTTTATATCAAATTGTCAATCTGTACGAACATACACGTAATCTAGTTAAAAATTATCAGATTTCTCCATTTATAATACGAATGTTCACTTTATGCATAAAGTACATTTAATATTATTAAAAATATGCATATTCATGGAATATTCCTGTACTAAAACACTTTATCGACGAGTTATCGTTTTATAACAAATGCAAATAAATAAAGATGAATTTATAATACATTCACCGTATTAGTGTTAAAATATGTTCACGATACTGATGTTTTTACAAAAAACACAGCTCCGCGAAGATACTTGCAAAGTTACAACGAAAACAACATTTTTCAGGGTGGATGACGAAAGAAATTCGTTCGTAAAGTTACGATAAATATTTGCCGCCGTGAATGAAACACAACAAACCATATAGGCGATGTAACATGTAATTTTTACTTACTATGTAAATCGGTGATTGACGATGTAGGAGGATGAGCATATTGAGGTCACGAGATGATACAGTCTACACCTGTTAACTTGTCGTCATTTTGTCGCACGTGATGGCAAAATAATTAGTAGGTCTTCATTGCACTTCGCACATATGTATATCAATAACGAGTCTTTCTCATAATTGTAAGCAAATTAGGTCACGAACTGTTCGATCGCAAGAATAAATATCGAATACAATTTCATACACTGTAAATAAAAATTTGTTGAATATTTAGTTGACAATTTAGAAATAAATATTTTATTCGATAAAATGAGTAATTATTTAGTATAAAGGAATATAGTTTGAATTAAAATTAGTGTCTTCATTGAAAACATTTATTTTGTTTAATGTACTTAATAAACAGTTGGTTAATGCAACAAATTTTTAGTTGCAGTGTACTCTCACGGGTTTCTGTTATTAATATTTGACGTAATCTGTAATTAGCTACGTTTGACATCCCTGTTTGATTTTTCAAACATTAAAATTACTCCAAGTGTGCATAAAAATCTCGAATAAGCGCGATTCTTTAGCAAATTTTCACTCGCGTGCGTTCGTCGATGGCTAACAATTCGACAAGAATAAATAACGCATGATTGGTTCTCAACAAGGCCGCGGTTACATGGAAAAACGTTGAAAAAACGGCTCCTCTCGTGCGCATCGCGATCTGACAATTATGCTGAAGCGAAAGGTAGCATTAAGGATGTTCTTTAATTGGACCTTGAATGACCATCCGCAAATCTGTGATTTTCTTCGTCCGATGCATACTTGCGCGCATATGTGGCGGTATATTGCGCAACCTGTCCGGGAGGATCTTGCGCCCGTTCGTATTGTTCCGTCGAGCAAGTCGGATGTTTACAAGATCGTATAAAATATCGTTTAATGCTACCGAGACGTCATTTTCATTTTGCGCAAAAAAGCAGCGATCGTTGTCTCTTTGTGGCCGTGTTAACAAACGAGCCCATATGACGGATTTCACGCGTGATCCTGGTATTCACGTGACAGCTTATCTACCACGTTACTCGATTATGACGTTTTATAAATGCAATATCCTTGTGACTCATTGTATATAGGTCTCGCACGATCAATTTTACTTTCGAAACGGCGCTATGCTCGGTGGACTTATCATCAGCGCGTGCAATCGTAATGCCGTACACTGAAAAAATTTCGCTTGCACGTGATTGTATCTCTGAAACAATTACTCGAATGCGGGCGTATTCGACTCGATAATTTGTATATTTTTCGTTTATATTGTACATTTTGTAAGGGCTTTAATTTTTATTTTTGTAATTTCATTTTATTGAAATTTTACAAAACCAAAAATTATTTTAGTATTCAATTTAAAAAGTTTTGTAATTTCTGGTTAAGTTATTACGCGCGTATTTATTTATACATACGTAACAAACTTTTTAAATCTTGATTTGATTTCTGACATTAAAATTATCTTCCTTACCGACCGAGTTGGAACGAGTTTCTCTAATCGTCTCCGAGATGGCAGTACACTCGCCGCGTTGTTGCCTTACCCATTACCTTCTGAGTAGACGAGTGAAATTTAGGTAATTTTGTTCTAAAATAATAGTAATAGCGATTTGGTGACATAATTAACGCTATGAAGGAAATTACATTGAACATCCTGAACGAATATTTCTAATAAAAATTTTGTTCCAGCCGAAGATAATGAGTTGTAACAAGAAGAATCGAGATAACCTCTTCTTGCGTGCCTGTCAAAGCGGCGATTTGGAGAAACTCAAGAGCATTGTCGCAGAGTACAACGTACGTGATTGGACAGTGATACGGCACAAGGCTTATGGCGATACTGGGCTACACGTCGCGGCTCGAGAGGGACATTTAAATGTCGTGATATACCTGTGCGAAATCTGGGACGAGCCGGATTTTAAAATAGAAGTTGCGAATAAAGACTCTAAGCGACCTTTACACGAAGCGGCGCAATTCTCTCATCCAGAAGTGCTGATGTATTTAATATCAAAGGGTGGGACGAAAATAAATGCTCGATTCGCAACTTTCCGTATCGAATCGTGAATAAGTCATTGATGAAAATATCTTCATTCACAGGTGCCGTCATTGATAGTTTGAAGAGAGCCGATTGGACGCCACTCATGTTAGCTTGTACGAGAAAGGGCGACGACGCGCGTGACTGCGTTAAATTACTATTAAAAGCCAACGCGAATGTAAATTTTTCAAACAAGGATGGCTGGAATTCGTTATCGATCGCTTGTCGACATGGCGATAGCGAGATTTGCAATTTATTGGTCGATAAATCTCCGGAATGTATCAATCACGTCAGCAAAAATGGCCGCTCGAGTTTACATATCGCTGGTAATTTTTAATTTTTTATTTGAAATGTTTAACTTTCAGTTTTAAAATTTAAATTTTACTGTTTTCGACACTGTTTTAGCGTTTCATGGTCATTTGACAATAGTAGAATCTCTCGTTAGGATGAATAAAGAATTATTAAACGCAAGAGACTCTTCCGGTTGCACACCACTTCACGAAGCAGTGAAATCCGGAAATTTGGACGTGATTCGACGGTTAATCGAGTTCGGTGCCGATGCAAAAGCGGTTGACAATCTCGGTCAAACAATTTTACATATTGCCGCTGCCACTGATAATGCGGAAGTGATAGATTTTGTATTAAACGAGCGCATAATCGATATACATTCGAAAAGCTCTCTCGATATAACGCCATTGATGATGGCCAAGAGAAACAAAGAATCTAATGTAATCGAGATTTTATTAAAACACGGTGCTTGTCGGTGAAAATTGAATTTTCTTTTTCTCCTCCGTTATCTCGTGACATTCGTAAGGTTTTCATTAAGATAGGTAAATTATGAGGCACGTGGGGGACGTGTTTTATTCAGAGATTGGTACACATTTATTTATCCTTTTTCTGTATCAGACAGTCTTGAAGAAGCATACAAAATCAATAAATGGGTCTTGTTAATAAGTTTGAGATACCTAGGTTTTACAATTGTCGTAATCTTCTTTTTTTGCGTGTATAAGCGGCCATGAAGTAAAAGAGTTTTAAATGCTACCTAGTCCGAGTACTTTTCATTTAAATAGTATCTATATCAACGTAAAAATTAAGATCACAGAATTATACGAATTCTATGCATTCGTTTTGCTTTCTAAATTGCAATTTAATCTTTGTTTTGCTCATATTTTTTCTTTGGATAACGTAACTTGGAAAATATGCCAATTCGAAGAAAAAGATAATATCTCGCGAAATTCCTGGTTGACTCTTCGCATTGGTTCAACTTTAATTCTTTCTGGCACTACTTCTCCGGCACTAGTCGTAAAATAATCTTATCGCTAAGTATCTCGAGGATTCTGGTCACTTTGAATTTTCTTTTGCATTTTGTTGCTCGTGAAAAGGAGTCAGGGATGAAATCAAGAAATATATCTCGATAAAGGAACGTCTCGGATAATTATAACAATATAGAGAAATAGAGCGCTGCGCCTGTTTCATCACATGAGAAAAAGATCGAAGGATGATTACATCGTAAAACGGCTACGGATAAAACATGCACGGTATATCTGTTCATCTGATTATTGTTGCACATGTCGATTTTTTTTTTGTTTAAAAACAGCAACTTATGCACGGATCAGTACTCGTTTCGATTCCTTCACATTTTTCTCCCCCCAACCCCTCCCGAAAATTTTTGTCAAACCTACTTTTAGTGGAGTTTTTATAAATATCCAATGATTACTTGGGCTTTTAATTATTTACTTCCTCGCTTAATTTATTTACACATTAACTATTACGCGTGGGACTTAAGTTACCGCCTTTACGCATCCGCCTTCACAATAATAGTTTATAATGTCCACTACTTACTAGTAACTTGCTTAACTAATTGTTATTTTCACAATAATCATTAAGATGTGTCTTCTTGTCGTCGTTCTTTCTCACTCTCTCGCTCTTGCTCTTTCTCTCTCTCTCTCTCTCTCTCTCTCTCTCTCTCTCTCTCTCTCTTTCTCTCATTTACAATACAAGTATTCAACATGTACAAAGCCCCTATTTACAATATTTACAACGCATGACAATATTCGACGATAACACTGTTTTCACGTTCGCAACAAAGTCATTCGTGTCGATGCCCACAAGGCTCTCTTCGGTTTTTAACGACCAGCCGACGAGAAATTAATCCCGATTTCTATGAAATTCAAGTCGTCCTTTCTTTCATCGGCTAGTCGTTTACAAAGACAATTATTCGATGCTCTCACGTGCTTCGCAGGCTTTCAACCACTCTCGATTCATCATCAATTTTACGACACATTTAAACGGATGGAATGTGAGTGCTTTAACGATTATCTGGCAATACGCGTAAAGGTTTTTTAAGATATACACGTTTCCATTGTAGAAAATTATATAACTAGTTTTTATCGCATCGCGAATTCGAATTCCCGAATATCTTTTCATAAATCCTTAAAGTCGTAACTCGTCGAGAAATTCGACGAGTTTTAAGTATATCGGTTACTTATTAGTGCGAGATAACATTATTCAGTCGGGAATTTCGATCGCGACTAACAATTTTCACCGGGTACTTGTACAGTATCTTTCTTCTTATATTTTCACTTTGTTTTGATTTTTAAATATAGGATGCTTCTGAAAAACGCAAATCGTAACAATTGCGTTGATAATTTCGACAGGTTTAACTGTCGAATCGTTCGTACCGTAATATTTTTTTTTTTCATTTACATTACAAGAGCTTCTGCGTAATTAAAATCGGTAATGTGTGCATTGTATTATCGTAAGTACTAAAAAAAAAAGAAACGTTAAATGTACGGTATTCGACGCAAATATATAAATGCATAAGAACGTTAGTCTCGTGACGATAAGAAATTAAATGCATATCGAAGAGGAATAAAGATCGGTCCGTACGCCAACTTACGGTTACTAAAATTCGCCTCTTGCAAATATCGAAATGCCTATGTCGATTAGTTGTTTACTCTAGATTTCTAAAAAGGCGAAGAAATCACGAAAGGTTATTCTCGCGATGCCAAAATGAGCAAGTACTTTTTTTTTTCGTTAAAATTGCGTTTCTTTTTTTTTCATGGTTTTTCTTAAAATTGTCGGAGATACATTTACACACTTATTACAGATGTATTCCTTAACGTGATTAATCGCTATTATAATTTGTCTACACGTGTATTCTTATGGTCTCCTACGGTCTGCCGGAAATAGTCTCTCCTCTTCGCGATCGACCAGCTGAACGAGAAATAAATTAAAAAAATAAGAAAAAAGACGCGGATGTGGCAACTACTTATTTACAAATGCTGCCACGCACCGAGGCGAGTATCGAGCTCTTTCGTACGTTCGATATTCGCCTCGTACACAACTTTTCAATCTTTTCAGTTGTCTCGAGTTTTTCCTTTTTATTCACTCATCGTGCGATCGGCAGGGAATGCGCGATTGTCTCGCAATCGATCGTTTCCGCCATTCACGACCCGCCGATCGTCGCACGACGATCGATTAATTTACAGTTTAGTATCCTTTCTTCTTTTTAAAAAACACTCACGGATCGATAAAAAATAAATAGCTCGCGCGCGAGATCCCTTAGTTACAGATTACGTTTACGCGATCACGACATATATTTTCTTATTATTTTTTCTCTTATCTTGTTTGTTTGTTAAAAATAGTAAAAAACAGTGACTAAGTTTCGCTTCTCTCTTGTCGCGCAGAAAGACGCTTATCACTATTGTTATCCTTCTGTGGCTGTCAACCCCTTTTTTTCGTTTAATATTGTTTACTTGTATACATCCATATACATATATATATTTTTTTATTTATAAAAATAACATTCTGGGACTAAAATGTTACGTTTAAAAAGCAATGTACAACGTGCAATGGACGACCGGTACGACCGATAAAGATATTCTTCCCTCCTCTACCGACCCCTGTATTCTCGATTTTCTCGTTTGCAGTAGCGTTTTTATTTGTAGAATGAAAAAGAGGATGATGGGGGAAGGTCGGGAATTTAATTTCCGTCCGTCGCGAGCGCGCTAACAAGCCGCCACCCCGTATCCCGATTCTCGTTCCGAACTCGCAATTATATTTTCACGTTATTCCGCTAACATTCTCATTATCGTTCGCGCGAGGTGTGGTATTACGTTTCGTGCAAAAGTTCTTTCCTTCTCGCTTCTCTTGCGATGTTACCAACGGGCTAGGGTTCGCGACAATGAAATCCGATGTATACAGTTTTCAGAGAATCCACTCCAATTCGCTTTATCGCGTCGTCGCGGTTGTCCACCAACAGTGATAGAGGTCAAAAGTTTTCCTTTTCTCGTTATCTCTCTCTCACCTCAACTCGTTAAGTCGATCGTACGTTCACGGGCGCGTTATTCGATCCTTCGAAACGTCTCGTCTCGGCGCGTTTCGGCTGGCAGCGATATGTTTTCTATATCTATGTTACAAATTCGGTCGAGAGTCTCGGCGACTTGTCGACCCGAAAAAACAAGAAGACTCGGTAAACAAAAGAGGATAAAGGATAAACTCTCGACGCGCCACGAGCGCTAAACGTTTCGTTTCTCGCGCACGCGCGTTACCTCGATCGACTCGAGAGCTCGATTACTGACTTCTTTCCAAAATAAAAAGTCTCTCTCAGTCCTGTACAAAAGCACTAGTACCGAGCAAGCTCGGCTCGTTCGCAAGAGTTCGTCCTGAAGAGCACGTTCTCGCGATTGTCGACGAAAATAGCACAGGGGCCAGCCTAGCCCGGAACCTAGCACTCGCTGTAGGAAGGCGGGGGTATGCCGCGCCCGGTGTACATGTCCGTCTGAGGCTGAAGGTGACAGACGACCGTGTGACCGTCGAGGACCGCGACGGTCCTCGTGTGGTCCTGTTGCTGGGGCACGCCGTAGGCCGAGGGCATTCTCGACTCGCCCATCTCGTACCTCGCTTGCTGCCTCCTCAGCTTCTCCCAGCAGGCGTTCAGGGTCCTCTCCACCGCCGGATTGTAATCCGACGGGTCGTAGTGCATGCCGAGGTTCGCCGCCCGCTCGTTGTGCGACTTGCTGCAGTAGACGAGGTTCCGGTCGTTCGCTGGCGAGTAAGGGATCAGCGGACGATGGTCGCCGTAGCTCTTCGACGATTGCCGGCTCATGTCGCTCTGACGTCTCCCGTCCTCGTCGGACATATCCGAGACCTGGATCTCACCACCTCCGACTCCTCCTCGCTCGATCTCCTCGTAGACCGGATCGTCCTCGGCTGTCAGGCCTCGCGGCAGGTGCATGTGATGGCCGTGGTGAGGATGATGATTGTTGCCTCGGCCGTCGACTATCTCCGTGTAGGTGTGATTGTACGGCATCGCTGCTCTCCTCCCGGTCGTTCGAGCTCCAAGGTCATTGCAGTCCACCAGCCCTCGGTTGCGATCCCTCCCGCGGCCGGAGTGTCCCAGCGTGAGCGTGTTGTGCGTGCGCGGCGAGTCCTCTTGCTCCGAGCCACCGTGCCCCGAATCTCGCGAATACGATTTAAAAGAAATGTTCTGTGGAAAAGAGAGGACAATTAGTATCGCGTTTCGAAGTTCTTCGATAAATCTAATTGACACATCGTGCGGTTGTTGCTACTCTGTTTACACAGAGTGTCCCAGAATTAGACAGCTCATGAAATTTTGAGAAGAAAAATTGTTAAACGACACGATTCAAAAGCTATATACATCTCGACTAAAAATCATTTAATCGAATCAAATATCTGGTTATATTGAAAAGAGAGGAATTCAAGTTTTAAAACGATCATTTCATCGTTTTAATTTGATCGCTCTTTACTGAGATGTAGCCATTTGAAAATGGTAAACAGTTACCAAAAAGTCCCTTAATTTTTTGTGGAGTGTATTTACCAAGTACTCAAAATAACACATATATAATTATTCAGAGTGCATTCTAGTTAGCTTCGGAAATTCAAAAGTCATCTCTAATTGACCAACAAAAGATTTAATCATTCCAAAACGATGTATTCTACGAAAAAAATAGAATAGAACGTTTCTGTTCAGAATTTCATGAGCTATCTATTGCTCGGACGTGAGGTCCTCCTGGGGCACTCTGTATGTGCTGTATGAACCGAGTTTAATGGATGATCATGCCCCCGGTATTTTTTATATCTCGTTCGGCGTTTTATCCGACATCGAACTGTTGCCCGAAACGGCATCGCGATGCCGCGTCTCGTCGTAACGACGACGCTGAAATTTCCGTCCCGAGAGAAGTCTCGGTACTTCTATAAAATCCGTCTTGCTCGCGGATCGTAAACTTCGTTTACAGCATTCGTGATATCGCATGCGTCGTAACAAACCGCATCCACGTGTGTAGAGCCGTATTCGCGATGCTACCGATTACTTTCGGGATCGCGTTTCCCCCGTGATAATGTGCAACGCAGCGAAGTCTCGTGACGCGTTCAGAGTGACACACCATGCACGTGAATTATATTTCAAATGAGCGACAGATTAAACAGTACGAAAAGACAATTCAAGGATCGTAGAGAGAAAAGAATGCACACGCACACATAGAGTAAAAAAAAAAAGAAATTAAGAAAAAGAAAATAGAGTTGAGAGAAACAAACGATGCGAGTTAAAGCGGTGATAGTTAGTTACCTTCCACATGAGGTTTTTGTTAAGGGGCCCCCAAGTGGCGGTGGCAGATTTTGGGATATTGGGAGCTGAGGGTAAGAAGGCGTGACGGGCGTACGGCAATGTTGCCACGATGTGAGCCTCTGGGGTTGAGGATTCACCCGGCACAGTTACTGCCGGCTGCCTATCGACTATCGCCCAGCTTCGACCGGACACCAAGTACTGCAAAATCAACCATTCATCCCATTCCCAATTTTAGAAAAACCGTTTCACGCATTGAGTTGTTATGATATTATTTTTTTTAAATCTTTCCTCTCGCTGACTCGACAACCGAATTCGCGATATTCGATGAGGAATCGGGTATAGCGAATGGAGCAGCGCGTGTTCCACTTACGTCATCCAGCTACCCACCCTCTCACCGAGTACCCGGCGAAGTTTAGATCGTTCGGTGGATGACTCTGTGTATGTGTGCGTGTGTGTTTTGTTTCTTTGCGTACGTTCGTGTGCATTTCTAATCGTATCTCGTTAGGGGCAACGCGCGCACGACGTGAGATTCTCGCCGGAAGCACAGCGCCGATTTAGCCTCTCGTATACATACAGGCAACTACTAGCCAAGGATCTACGACGTTAACGTGCTTGAGATACGCGAGTCGAGCACGCACGTCACGCGGACATCGCGGCAACTGCCGGACCGTATGTTGCTCGGTCACGCGAAACATCCCGAAAGAAAAGCTCATTTGAGTCCCCGGCTAATGAAGAAACGTAATGAGAAATTCAGCAATTAACCAACTTTTGTTACTCGTGTATTCGTGTACTCTAGAAAAATCGAATAACGACCGATCGCGGACGATAAACGCGATGAATATTTTACATGATGACTAGTCGAATTTCGTCTGTTTGAAAGAGTAATCGTGAAAAAATTAATCTGGGGTTAAGATAGTTGGAGTATTTTAAGTAGTGAGAGAAAAACGATCGGTGATAAGAAATTGGGGCAAGAGGTTGTATCGAAACTGCGGGGTAGTTTCTTGTGGGGTAGGTGTTAATAACGAAAAATCACGATGAGCGATAGTAGGTTCAATTAGGTGAAAGAGCGAAGGGGCTTGTGAGGTGTGATGCAACGTCGACGTGAGGACTTAGGCAAAGAAAATCGCGTGAGCTTTTTTCCGTACGTCATTCGTCTTCACCGTTTCTTTTTTTTTTCTTTTTGGATTCCTGACAAGCGGACACACATAAAATATAGCTCCGTTAAAAGCCTCAACGCGCGTGTTCCAAGTGCACTCGCTGTATCGATTCGGTGAAACCGCGACGTTTAATTGGAAGCGCATAAAAGCATCGCGGGGTAAAGTTTGTTCTAGAAACATCGTTAATCGATGCTTCCTCTAAAATTGCTCCTCTAAAAAAGGAATCGTAAACAAGAGATGGTCAAGCTATTCGTACGCTTTCGAAAATGAAAGCGTAAATAAACAAAGTCAAACAAATTTTTTCGAGACTCTTGCCCATCTCTCGTTGAATCAATGTTACATTACGAATCTTTCGGAACTGAAAAATCTTTGCAGAACTGTCCGCGACAAGTTGTCGGTTAGGTCGATACATCTTTCGAAATTATCGACTTTGATTAACTGTTATTTTCGGATATTTCGGGAGACACAAGATGCTTTTCGTTAATGATCTGGAACAATCTGAAATGAATAAGTCGCGTGAAAATTCACGCTCTCATTTGGTAAAAGATCAAGGGGGATAAGAGGGTTAAGATACAAAGTAGCCAGCAACCGCGTACACCAAACCCCGAGCCAGATAAGAAGCACGAAAATTACCACTGTTAGTAGGAGGTCTTGTAATGCTACGCTCGCGTATATCAGATTTTGTAGAATTAAACACGTTTAAGAATTCTGCCATTTATCGAATTGAATTTAATTGAATTGCCTAATGAGAACCGTATTAATCGATTATCCAATCGAGAAGCTTAAAAAGTATCACCCTCGTTAAAAATCTGTAAAAAATTTTTATCGTTAATTAATCGAACCTTGGTGGTTATTGAAGTAGTGCTTATGAACAGCATTTGACAAAAATAGAAATGTATGTACAGCGGCGAACGCGTTTCACGTTTCACCTCCGTGCGAGAAAAAAAAAGTTGAGATTTGAATAAACGTATTGTGCAGAACTGACATTATTGTGTGAATATAGACGTGGGTCACTCGACGGTCTCGTGTGTCGAGAGCTTCCCGAGAAAAAAGACTTGAGATACAATAAATCGTACAGAGTGCGTGGAAATAAAAAAATATATAGAATGAGCGAGCGAGAGCATTAATAAATTGTCAATAACTATTATACTTTTGGGTTACTGGCAGAAGATAAGCGACAGGCAAGAAAATACAGACGACCTCGAGAACCTTAGCGGTATCTTCCATCGTTTCTATTTATTCCCGATAACGTTACTCGTATATGACGAGTTGCTTTTTCAATTGATTGACATTTCTTTTTTTTTTGGTTGGTTTGGTGTATAAGCGGCGTTCGGATACCTTGCTGGGCGGGATGCCTATTGTGGTTGCTAGGTGCCATCATGTGCATCTGGTGTGCCCCGACCGGCGACCTCAGCGACAAATTGTTCACGTTTATCGAAAGATTCGTATTGTTACAGGCCGCAGTCAGGTTGTTGTGATTGTTCGGCGGGGCGTTGGTACCCACATTGGATGCCGCGTGAGGCGACAGTCCTGAACTGTCGGTGGTGGGTGCCGATGGATTCGACGAGGTATTGTGAGACGCGAAATCCTTGCCGACGTTGCCGCCGCCCACGCCGGCGCTGTTGCCGGAGGAGCCGCCGGAACCACCGGTGACCGTCTTCGAGCACCTCAGGCACTTGGGCAGCCACGAGTGACGTCTTATGAATTTCCGATACTCCTTTCTCACCTGCAATCAGACCCCGCCACACCGACGTTGTCTTTTAACGGTGCTCGAAACGAAAAATATAAGGCATGTGCGAAGGAATATAATTATTTTGAGAATACAATAAGTCAAAATTAACAAGAGCTTCATTAAGATGACAAGATGTGCGTTGTATTTTGTGCAGTTATTTTAATAGCTTGTTCGCAACAAAAGAATACGTGCACGCAGCGAAATATATATTTGAAATAAATCAATGATTCAAATAGGGATTATTTGACTTTACGAATGAATATTCATTTTTATCTTGTTGTCGTAGAACTTTATTCAACATTGTTAATCTCCTCAATCGTTCTATTCGTTCATTTTCGATATAAATTATTTTCTATGCGCAATAATTACATCAACTTTTGTGGATTACTTTGTTCGTCGAAGAGAATGCTTTTAAAATAATAATTTATAAATTCAAAGGACGTTATTGTATTTTCTTTTTTTGAAAAATATTCTATGCTTCGCTTAAAGTAGAGTCGACGTTTGTATTCCGACGTATTCTCTTACCTTTTCGTTTTGTACGCAATGGAACACAAAGATAAATAGCCCTTGTAAGCTATTTAATACGCAGAAGATATATGCCATTATGACGGACTCTTGATTCAAGTAAAGCAGTCCGAACGTCCAGGTGAGACCTAGTAGAAATACCAGGACAATAGCGCCGCGCAGCCAAGCCCTGATGAGAAAATACAAAATGTAAATTATATCGGTAAAAGAAGCCAAAGAATTACCGCGAATAGCGAGTACAGTGGCTTATGAAGTGGAACGATATACGCGAGTCGATGAATTCATGAATCTAAATAGAAAACGAACAATTACGACGTTGCCATTTTTCGAGCCACTCAACTGCTATCACTTAAACTACCGCATTCTTCATTTATTCGTTTCTATTTCTAATCTTACATATAACTACTTCGAAATCAGGCAAAACCAAAAAATAAAATACCATGCACTTATCGTGTAGACTCAACGGAAAGGTAGAAAATCAATATTCGGCTAAAATTGTTTCAAGGAGTCGTATAGGCGGGACGCCAAAAATATACAAATACTACATCATTAAGCTCATTCGTCAAAACATGTTTCCAGTGAGTTCTCACGATCGTTCTAATTGTGTCAATGTTAGATGTGAGTTTCTACTCTACAACCGTTTCTTGATGTTTGTTAGAGTTTCGTAGCTAAATTGTGTTTGGAGAAATAAAATATGAATGGTAAAATTAATTCGAAAAAAAGTTTAATCGATCGGTGACAGTTAATGTTTTATGTCAAAGTTATGAAAAGTGAGTAATAATAAAAATGGTATATATCTTACAAGTGCGCTTGCAATTTGTTGGGAAGAGCATTCTCTTCCTTTCCACTACCAACCAACCACGCCATGCAGAAGAATGTAGAACAGTGTAGACAGAAGTGGGTAGAAGATTTAATACAAAAATGAAACAAGACAGCAAGTTAGGTAATTGTTCCGGCACCATTGAAATTAATAAATTCATATCCTATTCTTCTTCATTTGCAAATCCCAATTTGCATTAAGAATTCTACACATCGATCACATTGTTTTACACATTCAAAATGAATTTTCAAATTATCGAACGACAGTTTAAAAATACATTTGGTAATAATCCAAATCGGGATTGCAAATTTAGTCGCTACCGTCACCAATAATTTAATTGAGAATTCATTTTTTTTTCAACCATTTAACGTTTCATTTTCATTTTCAATATGGCACACGTAAGCATCTAAATGACATATTCGAACTTTGACATATATCTGAGTATAAAATTATACTAAAATTAATATAAACACTGCGGTGATAATTATTCGTTTAATGAGACAATCATGTATTGGAATTTTGTCGTGATCCCTCTCAAGGCTCATCATTCTCACGAGTGTGGTTATGTCGAACGACGTATGAACATTCGTCTGTGTATTCGATATACATTATGTATGTTTATAATCTAGGAATTACAGCAATACAGTGATGTGTCGTAATTTGCGGTCATTCCAACAGAGGACTCAAATTAAAATCAAAAAACTCAGCATGGCCGCCAAAACGATGCGTGATAAAGTAACTCTCTCATCTTAGAGACTTTCTGTAAGCCAGTAAAGCTTGCGAAACGTGGACCGTAAAGCGCAAACAAACATTTCGAGTCTACTCGACGATTTTATAAAACACGCCGCGAACGAAATAAATGATGCACGCCTCCGATTATATATTATCTCATATAAATATGTACAATTCGTTTTCTTTTTCATCAACGGCTTCTGTGTAATTCGATTGGCAATTCTACGTTTCTTACCTTGCGCTCGCTAAACGCGAATGCTCCTTACTCTTCATGGCAACTGTTGTGTTGGCGTGTCGGCACATCATGTAAATCGCCATCGATAGGAATACCAGATTAGCCTGAAAAAAGATTTTTAGGTAACGTTCTCTCCTCGTCGATTCAACGTTATCGATATTCTCTTCTTCGTATTCATCCGAATTTTCGGAATTTGGAAAATTCATCGATACATACCAATATGACCAATATTACTGGACCGACAAAACTAAAGATGAAGTAATTGTCGGCGCGCAACCAGCAGTATCTGTCAGTTCCGTAACTGAACGGATCGATTATAGAGGAAATCACCACTACGAGTAACGGAGCTCCATAAGCAACTAAATAATACCACCGTAGTCGTGATTTTTCCGCTTCGAAAACTTCAATGAGCATGACGTATAACTGAAATCCTGGAAAAAGTATCGTTCATTGAAAAAAATCTGTTTTCCTCCGAGTTTTAACGAAAAAAAAAGAGACGTATAGGAATGGAGAAAGGAACAACATGGTTTTGATACAAAATAACGAGAAATTTTTCGAGAAAGTTAACAAGTTGTTTCCTCGACGACTGTTTATACCTTCGAGAAACATCCAGGCGAAGGCGCAGAGGAAGAAAAAGTGGAGCAAGCCGGCGACAATACCGCAAACGATTCTCTGGTTCGTTTGCCCGATCCCGCAAACGAACAAAACTTCAGCGATGAGCAGACACACGCAAAGATTCTTGTGTATGGTCGTCCTGTCCGACTGAAAAAGAGATAACACAGAACATGAAGCCTGTTTTTCCATCGAGTTTCGCAACAGTAGCCATAACGTTGCGGCCAGAGTGCTACAATACCGTGACATGGTTTTCCGACATTGTTTTACGTAGTTGTGAATTAATTCGATAAATCGTAATTTAAATCCGCGCGGGCTTGCTTATCGCACGATAGCAGTTAGCAGACTGGCCGAATGAAAAATAAAGAATAAAATTCACAAAGGTATGGTCGTACCTTTAATCCGCGAAATAACTGGAACGACAGGATGGCCAGTACAAGGCAAACCACAGAAAATATGCAACCGATGTACGTGATAATTTGTAGAGCCACCTGGTGACCCATGTCGAGCCGCACCGCGTGAACGTCCATCAGTACGGCGAAGTTCGTGAGATGGTCGCACTCGCAAATTGTGTGAGTGTCGTTCGTAGTGTGTATTCGGCAGCCTTCTCCAGACCAGGCACTGTGAAAAAAAATATTCATCAGTTGTGCTCAGTGAAGAGGAATATAAATGTATTTATAACAAATTTCGAGTTTAACGAAGTTCATAAAATGTTATATCAAATGATTAATAAATATGAATGTAATTTAATGTTACATCTTTAAATTTGATGGCGTTTTAAAACGCCAAGTGTCTCTTTTAATTTTTTCTAAATGATACTACTACGCGTTGAATCAACAGTAAAAACCGACGCGATCATTCTAGTACAAAGAATTTCGATTGAGAACAATAGAATATAAATCCATACCTCAGTATATAATCCCAGAAGACGCAAGACGGGTTAGTGACGTTCTCGACGGTGAGATGCTTGAAGTAGATCTTGACTGGTTCATTGAGCTGTATGTGCCGTCCCTTACCGAGAGACGCCGAAATGACTTTGCTGTTGAGGAGCCTGGTGGTATTGCGGCTCGGGTCGTCGCCCACTACGACGGTCGACGTGTCGTCCTGAGGCTGGAGGATTTCCTCGAGCCTGTCGAAGGCCATGAAGACCAACCGAACGATACCGCCGTCGCTGTTGTCCAGCAGCGCGCCCTTCGTCAGCTCGACCCGATCGTTCGAGGCCGTCCATCGCTGCTGAGCTGCCTCGGCTGGGAAAGTCTCGACTTCGTTGTCGATGCTTCGAGTCTCCAGCACGCGCACCTCCATCACTGGACGAGACAAAAGACGTTGAGCATCGATGTACTCGACCCTTTCGCGACTTTACATCCGGCACTCAAACCGGGATTCATTAACTCGACCGTTAGATTTTATTTTTATCTACTTTTATTTTTTATTATTCTACTGCTTTTACAGCCACAGTCATCGTGGTTGTTTATAATACTCGGAACAGTATAACGGCATGAGCCTATCGGATTTTACGCAAACTCGATTTTTTTCCAGGAAGTGAATTTACTTTAATCTCGGGGGCTATCGAGTTCGTTTCGGCTATAACGCGAGATATCTCCGCCATTGGTCACACGGCGTGAAATTCAAACGCGTAGCATCGAGGGAGAAAAAAATTCTCTAATCCCCGGTAAAAGCGTAAGAGGAATAATAAAATTTCTGCCTAGCGCCTTAACAGTATAATAACCGTAAAAGGAGGAAAGATGCTTCTTTTCAGATAAGTAACTTGATTGGAAAAGTAAAAAGAGGTGAATTTATCGCGGTAACGTAACACTCACGTATATTCCTATCCTCGTGGGTGATGGTTTTCTCGTAATTGAGAGTATCCGCGAGCAGGAAGGCATTTTTCTCGAGGCCGACGAGGAGCGAAGTGGCTACCCTCATCTGCTCCTGATGGCTCAGATCCTTCCAGGAGGCCATTTGGGCCTTGTCGAGGAGGTTACTGCCCGTTCTCACGGCACCCTGGAGCAGCTCGGTCACGCTGACCTCCCTCTGCTTCGGATCCTGGTAAGTCTTGATGTCGTCCTCCATCTTGTCCGTCATCGTCTGTATGATCTTGGTGGTGGTCATCATGTCGCCCCCGTAGAGCTCTCGGCTGTTGTTCGTCACCTGCGAGAGCTCCCGACTTATGCTGAGTATGACGTCGCCATTGTTGACGCGATTGTGAAGGGACGTGAGCCAGACGGAGCGACACTCGCTCAGATCCGGACTGTCCCGGTGCCAGTGAGCGGTATTGTCACCGCGAGAGACGCATCTCCATCTGGCGAGGCCGTTCGCACCACCCGGGCAATTCTGGACGGCCACGTCGCCGGCCTGCGTCGCGTTCCAGGAGAGGTTCCTCGCCACCACCGAGGGACACACTTGTCTACCGTGCTCGTACTGACCGTTGTTCGGACTCGACTCCGGATACAACGTGCTGGGCACTGCGGGATGGTAACAAAGCAATGACGATTATTCTCAGTTAGCGACACCGGGGCTACCGAAAGCACGAGTACGGCATTCCACCAGCTACCCACTTCGGGATATTATCCGCTGGGATTGGAATTTAACGGACTTTCCGACCGTACGGATAACATTCCGGCCCCTCGAGTGTCTTAATGTTTTACTACGAGCTTGCCCGCGACATCGTTCGTATTTTCAACTTGCACGGCTTAGATTTAGCTCGGATTTCAAGAGAGCCAACAGTTTTGTCGATGACCAAAATTTTGCATTTACTCACCGGTCGTTCTTCGACTCGTCCTCCACGGGGCGAAGGTCGTCGTGGTCGTATACTGAGTCGTGTCTGGCACGACAGGTGGCATCGCTGGGCCACCATTCGCGGGGGCTACCGAATCTTGGTCCTCGTCTCCGGTTTCCTCGACGTAGGTTCTTGTCGACGAAGGACTATTCGCGATAATAAAAAGCAATTAGTCATATTATTAAGAAAATTTGGAAAAAGAATTTTACGTTGAATTTAAAATACTCTCCTCAAAAGATTTGAGAGGACAGTTATTTCCAGACATCTGTATCTCAGATAACAATGACCGAATTCAATCGACCAAATGATCGTTTTAAAACTTGAAATGTCTTCTTTAACGCGTTAACTGCTACGTGTATTTACAATGAACCCAATGTTAATCAAATGTGGGTGACATAGTAATTAACGTGTTAACCCTTTCGAGACTCTTGGTATAAGGGAAAGAAATTATAGTAAAAATTATTATGATAACATCGTAACGCAGGACCAGACTTTCATTTTCGTCAATATTGTAGTGTCGTCAAAATTTACTATGTTTATTATCATTATTACGATGACATTATATATAACAACATAGTAAATTTTGAAATAGAATATTACAATATTGACGAAATGAGAATCTGGTCCTGCGTTACGGTGTCGTTATAGCAATTTTTGTTATAATTTTCTCTCCGTGTAGACTGTATGCACAAGTAAATGTTTGTTTACCAGATGTTTTGTTTTGATGTTAAATAAAAAATTATGTAGAAAACGTTAAACTAACCGCCTGCTCGATTGAATACGATCATTTTTTGCCGAACTACAGTCGTTTGAAAATAATAACTGTTTCCTTAATTTTGTTGAGGAGTGTATAACGTAATTATCTTCCACTGAGCTTTGCAAGTCGGTACGCAAACCTTGGCGATGTCGTGACCGACGTTGACGCGGTAGACGGCGACGGTGGCGGTGGAGGCTGAGACTGGGGCGTCGTGATCCTTGGCAGGGTCCTGACGGTCGGTCTTGGCGTCGTCCAGACGCTCGGCTCCGACGTGATGTACCACGTGGGGCTGGGCCTCGATGTCGTCGTGGGCGTCGCGGCTGTGAACGTTCCCAAGCGAATACGTTTTAACGACGCTTTTTCTCGTAGCAAGTGGAAAAGAGAGAAAAAGAGAGAGAAAAAAAACGAGGTGGGCGTGTACGAGAACAGAACGAGGCGCGCCAAAGAGGAAGGAAAGGTGACGAAAGCTCGGAAAAGGACGACGAGATCGAAAAGCTCGTCTACGGGCTTATCAGATTCGCAAGAGCTGGCTGTAATTAAGACGGAAAAGTGATTCGCGCCGGTGGGGAGAGGTTCTACATAGGAGCGGAACGTGCCTCGTCTGGTACTCGACAATGAGGGATATTTAAAAAACCCTGAGACGGTGGGAAGGGTCACATCGAGTCTCTCGTTGACGTTGATTCTGTTGAAATCGCCTCCGCTCCTCGCTCTTCAGGCTACGTATCTCGAGCAGTCCTCCACTCGAGAATCACCGTCGTTAAGAAATATTTTTCACTTAATTAACGCACTAGTCTCTTTTACGTCCCGGTTTTTCACGGTCGATTTAATCGCAAAGTCGAACCGAACTAAACTGCGTAGTTGATAGATACCGATTAATAATTGAACAATTGTGAACAATTTGGAAATTCAGATGTTACTGTTTTTTGGAATGTACGAAACTTCTACTGTCAATACTTTGTTCAAAATTTCAGATTGAAATTTGAGCTTGAATTACTAATTTTCTAGTTTGCTAGTTCATCTCATCGATCTTCGCGTTTGGATCCTAATGTTCCTCCTGGCGAGAAACGTTTGTTTATCGCGGAGAATGGAAAGAACGCGACCGCGAAGTTATTCCGTTTTGCGAAATACGGCCGGTCGGAAATCGGGTTTCTTTTTATGCAAAGTGCGACGTAAGTACGACGAGCACGACTCCGGTAGAGCGTCGTCGCCGGAAACGGGTCGACCGGATCCAATTCCCGACGTTCGGGGGTCGTAACACCTTGACAAACAGCCCCGTGAGCGCGCCAGATGCGAATCACGTTTTGCGATTTCGACCTCCATTCCGCCATCTTGCCCGGTTCGCCCCCATCCTCTTCCCGCTTTTTGCAACAGAGACAATCTCACCCTTCTCGCGAGCGCGACACACGGGTAAACAGAGATGAATTTTCAGCGAATAAAATTTGCATTACATTATCGTCGATCGCGAGCTTTGAATATCGTTTAAGACCCCGTTCCACGACCCGTTCATTGAATCCTGATTCGATTGTTTTAAATATACATTTTCCGCGGCCCTGGAATTCATAATTTCTTCGCTCGCGAATTTCCATCCCCTCGTAATTTGAATATGACAACAAATCCTAGCAATGTTTCGAGGTTATAGAGAGAATAAGAATAGCGTAATATCAATTTGCAGTTTTCGGTTTGGAGCTTTTTTAGATTTGTAAGTTTTGCCATTTCTTCAATTTCTTATCGAAATTCTACTTTTAATCAAGCACGTTCTCTCATTACTACCGATTAAAAAATCATTATTTTAATATTTTAAAACTTCGATGACATTTCGTTTGACTTGGGCGATAGAACGTTTTTAAACGGTCGAAAAATTCGGTTTGGAAAAGCATCGGTGTTCAAGAATGCGCCGGCACGCGTGATATTTCTTCCCGAGGGTAGGATCGATATTTTTCTGAATGCACGCACCAAACCATACGTAGATTAGATTCCGCGGGTTTCATTTCGCCGCTGTAGGAACGATCTTTAACCCAAGATGGCGGTTAATCCGAGAAAGAAAGGAAAGGGGAGGGGGGGGGGAGAACACGAAAGTCGCGGCTTCGCGTATTTCGCTCCGCTATCTCTATAGGGGTCATCTTTATTGGCCGAAGGGGTTGGCCGATAAGGTAAAATACCGGACGACGCCGATGTCCGTTACGATAGTCGTGCGATTCTCGAGCGAGGGGGGAATCAAGGTAGAAAGAAGGCAAGAAAGAGCGAAATAAAGACGAGTACCGAGTATCGGAGCCACTAATGTAAGTGAGAGATCCGCACGGACCGCGAAGATATGCGCGAGATAGACGCGTAGAACTGTACACTGGGACCAATCTATCGACTAGCGATCTATCAACGCGTTCGACGAATGTTTTAACGTCAGGAAGAGATGAAAAATGATCGAGTCGAAAATTTATTTTGCCATTTTCGCGAGGAACTTTACCCCGATCGACTTTTTCAGTTATTTATCTCTCGAAACGCGGAGGCGGAAAGTTCTCGTTGCATTTAGAATTAAACGCTGAAAAGTGATTCGAATAGTGAAACAAAATTTCATTCAGCAATGATTTTAAATCGAGTACATTCAATAAACGAAACTTCTCGATACGACAAAGTGACACTGATTCTATAATTAAATGTTTCGATTGGTTCGAATAAAATCGATTCGTACCATTGATAATTCTCATTTTTCACCGCGTTTGATCGGGATATAAATATCGATTGGGAGTGAATTAAACGCTCGATCGATTTTCCTCACCGGAAATTTACAATTCGACCACACCGCGCTCGATGAATTACACCTAATAAGATACTATAGCTAGATCGAGCGGCAGTCGTAGCAATATCGGGTGGTCGGCGCGCGAATTGCGATATCATTGGACTTAATGATCCGTTCCGTATCATCGACTTCATTCCTATCTCGGGCACGAGCTCTCGAATTGTTCTTTTTTTTTTTATTTTACGTCGACTAGCAAACTGCGCGTTGTTATCCATAACGAGATGTTTATCGAATAGAAGTAAGATAATTGCCCGTCACGTGATCTGCAATGCTATAACGACGCTCTGTTTCTCGCAGAGAGGACTGCTCGGATTGTTCCTTTTTTCAATAATAAAAAAATAAAGAAATCGCAAAAATTCGAGACATGCAAAATTTCATCGTCGACCAAATGAAATCTAGATTTAACAAAAATAATAAACATGTCGTAAAGGTTGTTTCGTTATTTGACGAAACAGAAATAATTTTGGTAAAACAAACTGGATATTATTTTGAACGGTCGACGATGCCGACATGGATAGAAAGTGGAAAGCTTTTACTTACCGGAGACGCACTGGTAATGTGCCTCGAGATACTTGTGCGTATTCGGACACGGGTCGCCGAACTGCGAGAGCGATGCCACGACGCTGCAGTTTCGTTGGTTATTGCACCTGATAGGAAATCGATCGTAACCACAATGTTAGTTACCGAGTTTCATCGTACGCCTTACCGTACGTACGCACCGTGGATCCTGTTGGCTACTTTTGCCGTCGATTTGTCGAAGAACGACTCGAGAGAAGGTAGGGGTATATCAACGAGAGACTTTTTCGCGTTTCGGAAACGTTTAAGTAAAATTAAATTCGCACTCGAATCGAAAAAAGCACCGAATTCACCGTCTCGACCGAGTCGATTTCCGTAAATTCGATCGTCTTTTCCATTCGATTGCGTGAATAAAATAAAGAAAATGAACCAACCCTGACAGTAATACTGCGCTTCGATGTACTTCCCGGTTCCGGGACAGGGATCCTCCTCGAATATCTCGCTGCGCACGTCCACCGTGCACCGATTACGATAATTGCACCTGTAATCGTCGCGTGAACGGGAAAACGTGAGAATTCATCGAACAAGATCGAACCGATTCGCGATCTCTACACGAAGCTTCGTTTCGTTCGAAAGAAATTATATTCGACGAGTTGTATTTTTAGAACTAAGTATATTTCGTAATCGATTTCGTTTCAATCGTTATTTTTATGGCGTAATTGAGACAAATACGAAGCGAAATTGTAACGTTTATGGTTAATGAGCAAAAAATCCACCATCGCGTCACAGAAAGACACCTGCTTGTTAGAATTGCGACAAAGAAGACAATTGCGTGTTAGTCGGTTATATTGCGTAAGTTTCTAAGACAGAAGCACAGTAGACGTTTCGAGGAGTAAGACAGACGAGGATTCAGTCCCAAAACCGTGAAAAAAATCGCACAAATTTATCCCTTGCACTAACGAAGGGTTTACACATATGAAATTCATCAGAGTTGAATTTTTCGCTTCAACCCGAAACCTCTTAAGAATTTAAAAACCGTTCAATAATCACGGCATGCAGAAGCTTGTGATTATACAAGAATTGAGTTTTAATAATTGTTTTATTAGAGTGACCTACTATCGATTATTCGATTTTCTCTAAAACTAATTTACTTTCTTATTTCAAGATTTTCTCTTGCAAGTATCGATGAGTTACGCAGGCAATTCAAATCTACGCGTCCAGCTTCGTTTCACGTGCATCGACATACCTACGAACGATGCATCGAAGGGAAAAAAAAAACAAATAAGTGGGACGAGCGAAGTACGGTGGCCGGTTTTCGCGTGAGATTTAACGGCCTTGTGGCCTTTTCCATCGGCTCGTTGTTCGCTCTCCTTCCTCTTTCTTTTCTTCCCTGTATACACACTCCCGATTTATTCTCCGCGTCCTTTCGACACAGAGTAAAAACATTTTTCACGAAAGATATCCGTTCCAGCTAAAAGCGTTCGTACGAGATAAGGAAGAGCGATTTCTGGGCACGTGAACGAGAGAGAAAATGCGAGCTCTCTCGGGCGAGTCGCAGAGCTCGCCAGCGATGTCTTGATCTCGTTCGCGAACTCGCGACGCGAACATTTGCGAGATTAAAATAGGTGAAAATGAAAATAGAAAAGAAACCCGTTCGCGATGTGCGAAAACAGAGAAGAGCTCGATGAATAGTTTCGCATAAACATCGTCTGTATTTTTTCAAATTAAACATAACGTTCGACGAACATCCTCTTCCTGCGCGAAATGAAAAACTCGAACGAGTTCCCTGCGAGTTTCGAATGGATCGTTTCGCGAGACACTTATCGTCTAAAACTCGCGATAAACGTAACTATCGGGTCTTTGACTGTTCGGATGGGATAGGCAAATGAGCGCGTTGTATATCTCGCGGTGGCCCGTTACATCCAATCTCGGCGCGCGAATCGATAAGACAATCGATATTACCCGGGATGGTCGGGTGCGTGAAGCGAGCGATGGGGAGAGCGAGACAGAGGGAGATCGGAAATTGCGTCGGTATAACGAAAGACAAGGAGATTGATGGGACGAATCGACGATCGAGGAAGCGATAGAAAATCGCAATTTTCGCCCCTCGTAAACGCGTCGACGATCTCTACTCGTGTCGAACGACAACTGCGCGACGAAGAAGAGAGGATGCTCCCTATATCGACAGCTGGAGATGCATTATCATTCGAGTTGCCGCAACACTCGTCGTAATTGACGAGGTATCGCGGATTACGTCCCACGAGTTGCTATTAACAGAACCGCGGATTAATAACTCCCTTCCAACATTTTTCTTTTATACTCTTTCGTTCCCTTTGTTTACTCGTTTCCCGACAGTTGAACATTTTGTATCGAATTCAATGAAAATCAGCTGGGACGAACCACTCGATTTTTCAGCGAACTAATGTACATTGTGTTATAACTCGATAATATATTGTATTGAAATTTTATACACAAATTGTTTTTCCGATACTCGAAACATGAAAAATTGAATAAAAACAATATCGGAAAAATATTTTTAACGCAAAAACAGAACAGTCGAGATTGAAGCAACAGATTTACGATCGATCGATTTTGACATTCATTGGTTTTCATCGATAATATATATCGCGTATTCGCGTAATACGGGCCATTTTAATCAGTCGAATATTTGTGACCACTCAAATTAAAATGTACACGTTTAATTAATTTGATCTTGAAAAAAACAAGGAGAAATTTATTTAATAATTCACGGACGGTTATTACAGAAATTCTTCCGTTTTCGATCGAATATTTGCTTTTTTAACGTGATTACGAAACATATTTATGTTTTCACAACGGAGTCGATATTTTTTTCATCGAATGTAACTGGTTACACGTATCGACGGAACCTCCGAGACCGCGCCCCATCTAGCGAAATGATAAAAAAAAAACGTCAACAACGCCCACTATTACCGTCTTTACCGACGTGGAATATAACGAGGGGTAAACGTAATTTCAGGAACGGCTACGTTAAACTACGCTGAAACACGAAAAATCGCCATTTCGCGAATGCGCACGACTCGTTATTAGATACTCCTTTTTCCTTCTCTCTCGAACGTTAACCCTAGCGACAAACTCACACGAGAATAGACGAGAGAGTACGTTCGTGTTTCAGTATCCCCCCCCAACCACTCGCGATCGATTCAACGATGATTCAGTGGTTTTCGCATCGCGTGGTCTACTCGAGTTTTTCGGCACGTTTCCAACCTGGAAATCGTGCAAAGCCACTCTCCCTATTTTTCAAGACTGTTTTTACTAGCCTACGTTTTTTTATTCCCTCGTATCGTCCGCCCAAAATCGTTTTTCTACTAGAGTAAGTGGACGAAACGCGATTTCTCAATTTTCGAAATATCAGCCAGGACGATTCGCTTCTTCCAAAATTTCGTGTCGAGTCATTCGACGTATTTAGCGAGAATTTAACGTCTCATTGGTCCCGGGGGCACAAATACAAAACGCACACGTTAAGAAAGTTGGCGGGATCGCGAAGCAGTCGGAACTGCAGTCTTGCGAGAGGCGAAAACCGCGCACGGGGTTAAAACATCCGCAGTTCGAGAGCGAATACACACCGAGCAAGTTTCGACGCGCGCGAATAATCTTGCACGCGAAATATCGTTTAGGGGCGTCTCGGTTGAGTTTTTGAACGATGTTTGAATTTCCCGGAATATATTTAACGACGTTTCATTTTGGAGAAAACGAGAAGCCGGATTTCTCGATGACTCTATAAACGGAGAGATCGAGTCGCGGATCGTTTCGCAAAAAGGGCCTGAAACCTGCCGGGAGAAGTTTCCTCTTTCAGTCGAGTTTTTCCTCGCTTACCCGAAAACGAGCCCGGGGCATGAGAGGAGTAGTGACTTTTTAATCGTCCCTGGAATTTTCTTTTGTGCTGTCGAAACCGGAAGCCGATCAGTTGAAACCCGACGAGTGAAAAATAGCTGGAAAAAGGAGCGAGAGAGGAAAAAACAAAGGTGGCTAGCAAAAGTTGTCGAATCACTTTGATATTCGCTTCTTGAATGTTCACCTTATCAACTCGTTCAAAAGTCTCAGTATTCTTAAATATTAAATAGACCCGTCGCAAACTGTACATTCAATTTTACGTTTTTGAAACTGTTGTATCGAAATAAGTCGATCAAAATGGTAACACCCTGCATAAGTAAAGTTCGCGATCGATTTTATCGAAAAAAATGCAAGGTTGAATTTTACTGGCGAAAAAAAGGTCCAGGTACGTGTTCTAGCTTTAAGTAAAGAAATGACCGGCCTTCACAGAGAATTTTTTTTCAAAAGGCGTCGTAGGTCGCGTCACGTGATCCGAGTAAAGGAAGCTAATCTGACCTTTCGTATAATTTTCCTTACAATGAATTCTATCGGAATTGATCCCTAGGAACGCAATATTTTAAAGGTTTATCTTTTCCCTATTTTTATCGCTCTACGTTGACTCAGAAATTGAAAGAGTAAAGAGTGATTTGTTTAGACACTGATGTTAAATAGTTTCCAACGTAGGCAATAATGCGATTAGAAAGATCTTCCGGTGCGAGTATTATCAGATTATTCTTATTTACGAAGATAAAACGAAATCTCCTGTTTCGTAAGTTATTAACATGGTCGTGAGAATTATCCCCAAACAACGAAAAAGTCTCCATTCGTTTTTCCTCCACCGGACTTATACAGTCCCACGTTATTCTTTCTTGCACAACTCTTAACGAGGAAACGTAGATTTGCATGGACTCGAAAAAAGAACAAAAACAAAAAAAAAACAACGACAACATAGGACACAAAGTTGTAATCGTGGACGACGGTAGGATAGAGAAGTAGGATCCACGGTGGTACGTACGATGTGACATCGTATTTTTTTGTTAAAGCTAAAGGCGTGCAACCAGTAACAATATATATAAATACACTTTCGCATACACAGAGAGCTCGACACACGGGACTCCATATATCGACAAAGACTCGTATTCACAGCGGGAGAAAGAAAAATGTGCGCGCACGGAAACAAGAAAAGCACACAAAGACTGGAAAACGAAATTGGAATCGGAAGGAGGCCGTATGCAGATGCATTTTTCAATACCAAATTTCATGTAAATTTTTTTAATTAAACCGCTCGTGCGTGACGGCGATCACCGACAACACCACCGGACCTGAATATTAACGACGATTTTTGTTAATTGTAGAAGGTGGATCGTCGTATTTCGAGCTCTCTGATTCACGTTCTTCTCTTTTCCTCTCTACAAGTACACACGCGGACGCACACGCACGCACAGACATAGCATTCTCTCTTTTTCAGTTTTGTTTCATCCGCACAGGGGACTCGGTTACAGTTACGATCGTGAGACGTCTGATTAAAATGCCTTTCGTTCTGGTATTAACGAAACAAGAAAAAAATCGAAAAAAATGGGAAGGGTGAAGGGGTGGGGAGGGGGAGAAGAAAGAAAATAGAAACAAAGAGTCCATTGTAACGAATCCGCCAACTGGCCAACGGAAAACGCTGCAACGGTGTTGCGGAGCTGGCTGGGAAACACGATCGTGGCTGCACCGAATGAGACATTCTTTCAGTCAGATTTTTTTTTCTTCATCTCGTTTCGGGATATTTTTTGCTGTGGCTGCTCTTCATTCAAAGATTATCATTCGTGAAACATGCAAGTGGACGTCTGTGGGTGGTAGCAAAAGGTGGAGCAAGGATATTACGGAAGGTGCACGCAAAGCGCGCGTTTTTCTCATATACATATGTGTGCAAGTATTGTACGTTCATGGCAGGTGTTCGGGAGAAATCCGACAGTATAATTATAAATGCAGCCATCACCGGCCTCTGTCGTTACGTTTGTCGTTACCATTTCTTTTCGGCAATTTATAAATCCGCATATTCGGACCATAATAATCGTGATTTTAGAATATTTTCAGCTCACGATAATATTGCGTAATTATTTAATTTCGAAATAACGTACTTTAAAATAGAGAAATTTCTTTTCTCTTCAATTTTCATGCGACTTTCTGCATTTGTTATGTTTCTAATGTGAAACGCGACTCGCCGAGAGATATTTTTTCGACGTTTCTAAAGGCAAGAAGAGTACTCTTCAATTCACAGGAATTAATTTCTCCGCAAAATGCGTGAATTTCAAATACCCTGCTATACATTTCCCAGTTTTTTCTCGTTCCCCCGACAGTTTATAGTGTACATATATATGTAACTTTTCAACCTCTCTTCGGCACCCCTGCGACTCCCAGTGAGAAATATTCACCGGACTCGCTCCCGCATACTCGTGATTGGAATACTTTTAAGTACCCACGGAGCTTCGGCAAAGTCTCCCTCTCACTCTCTTCTCTTAATCCATCCGGAGGATTAAACGAGTTTCGTCGACAGAACTTGGGGCTTTTATATACGTGTGCCTGTTAACCCACACGCGTCTACCGTACTCTACGTTTTATCATACGTGTAAATACTTTATCTCAGTTGTTGATTAACAAACAAAAGATAATCGAACGAGATGTAGAACTGGAAAACGGAACGCTAACGAAAAAGAATTGCAAGTCAAAAAAGCCCAGTACGAATTCACGCTTCGGGATAGCAAGTTAGCGAATTCGAGATATACATACATACTGATAGAGAGAGGTAGAGAAAGGTAGATAAGAAAAATACAAACGAGACGAATAATTTTATTTTACTCTATAAAACGCGATTGAATGGACGAGCGGGCCGAGAATAAAATGAAAATAGGCCAAAACAGTTATTTCACGACGAAGGAATCTCTGGGTAATTGCGTTTCTCGGTAAAAGTACAACCGAAGAAATGGAAATAAGAAAAAAGGAGCAATTCTCGCGGAATAATGAAATCGTAATCGACGTCAATGAAAATTATTCGTAGCACGAGAAAAACCTTTCCACCTCGAAGAAGCGAGATGGACGATTATTATTCCTCCGCGATGAGTTTAATCCTCGTTAAGCCGATGTATATTTCTACACATCGAGCGAATAAATTTATCGGAGGTGAAAAAAGTGAAACCTTCGATTCAACGAACGAAACAAACCATATTCGCGAATGAGTATTTATCGCCCGATTCGCCGCCTTTTTTATCACTTCTCAATTAGGGCAAACGATAACGAATCGAAGACGCCAAATCCGATGAAAGAGACGCCCCCCTACGCTCAAAGTAAATTCTCATTTATCGATCGCGTCACGGTTCGATTATCACTCAAGCGCGTACGTAGACGCGACGAGAGCCAGAAAAGTTCTCGAAACTGAGAGCGGGCCGAGTTCCATTATAACGAAATCGCCGTTAAAAGCGCGCAAACGCCTGACAGAATGGCCCGCCGCGCGTAATCGTTTTATCGTTTCAGCCGGATGGACAAAAACTTATTTATCGTACGACGGAAAAGTTGCTCTCGAAATATCCCGATTGCCTCTAGCTTTTATTTCGCAAAATTCCGTTGTTCTGTCTCTACGGTTTTCCTAGGGAGAGAAAGAGAGAAAGATAGAGAGAGAGAGAGAGAGAGAGAGAGAGAGAGGGGGACGAAAAACTCACGGCTGCGTTAATTGCTACCGCGAAATTGCACTTCGTCTTGCCGTGGGGTTAATTATTCTTCTAGCGAACGTCGAAAATTGTTATAAAAACTGTCGGTTTAACGAGATAACGCTGCTGGGTCAAGCGGAATAATTAACGTCGTAATTTGATTATAATATCTAGGGGGAAAAAAAAGAAACTAGTTACAAATGAGTTTATCAAGGTCGGTGTATGGCAAATGAAGAACTTGAAGGGGAAAAAAAGAGTTGCAAAAAATTTAGCTGAATTTCTTCGGTAATTGGGGACTTGTTAAATTCGACACTGAAGAGAGACTCGAGAAGAACGAAATTAGCTGGCTTACCGACAAACGTGATACGGTCTAACGCGATTCATATCGGAAACGCAATACCTCGTTTGAATGCACGAAATACGATTCGAGAAATTCGATCAATTGTTTGTGGCTCGTGAGAGCTTTCACTTAAATCGCGATTCTCCTTCTCTATCACTATTCTAGCTCTCCTTTCTCCCTCTCGAGGGAAGGGAGAGAGAGAGAGAGAGAGAGAGAGAGAGAGAGAGAGAGAGAGAGAGAGAGATACACAGTTCTACGTAGGTACGTATATGTATAGATCGCGAACGCGAGTGTACACGAAAACGAGGTATATCGCGCCGCGGCGTAAACGTTTAATCCGCAATTGGTTTCTCGGCGCGCGCGTTTGCTCGCGTGAGCGCTCGATTCAACGGAATACCCGATGACTCGGCTTTGCCACTCGTGTGTGCGCTCGAGTATTACGCAGTTTATACACTCCCGCACACTCGCCGAAAGTTGTTCGTATTCTAAACAATCGCGAGAGAGCCTCTTCATAAAACACGTCGAAGGGGTTTTCGATTAAATCGCGCGGCTCACTCGACGCTCGAGTTAATTTCCGCGGCAAGAACTTCGCTTACCGGCGAAACACGCCGTATAATTCCCCAAATCCGACTCGATATTCCATTGTTTCGATTTTTCTTTGTTCCGCCCGTATGGATGGCGGTTAATGCACCTAGGCGAGTAAAGTTTACGCGACAGGAGGAGAGGCCGAAAATTATTCCCGCGGTAATTTGTTTCACTTTTTCAGCTTCGAATCGGGTAAACCTTTCGATTACGTCGGGGCTCTCTTTCGGTATATCGCGATTCGTTCGCCGCTGGCGGAAAAATTGAAAAATACGGCATATTGTGGCTCTGTGTGGGTTTACTACGTGTGCGTGTATGAGTGCATGTAGCGAGAGTGTTATTGATTACAGCGCTCGAAACACGCACTCCAGGGTGACGAGTGTGCGCGACACCGAACCATGCACCTGACGATCCCAAGCACCTCCTGTGAAACCCGTGTTCAAAGCATTATATATCTATTTGTGTATACAGAGTGTTCTGGAATTACCGGATCATCTTAAAGCATTAGGTTGTTCTTGAAATTTCGAGAAAAATAAATTTTTATACACTGTTTTTCAGTTATTTGACTTTTTCGATTGCTAATCTCAAATATGTTGAAAGATTTATTGAAGAAGAAGGAGTAAACTATTGTACGTTTAAAATTTCGCTAGTTATCCACGATTATAAAAGTCTATGATCGTTAAACAACACCCTGTATACGTTTGTAGCCTAGAAATATAAGTCATACTCTACAAAGTGACTATAGGGGATATTATCGCGTGTAAAACGTTAATAACGATTTTACAAACAACAAAATACGTATCAGCTGTGAAAATAGCAAAGTTATAAAAGGAAGTTGCTCTGAGGATTCAGCATTACCGCGAAAAGTTAAAAATAAAAATAATGATTGTCTAATAGCAAATAAAAACTCGCTTTTCGAAACGAAAAATTAACCTTCGAGTGAGAATTCGCAAATTATTATTTTATTTTTAGTTATCAAACTATAGACTAGTGAAAATATTTATAAAATGTAAATGCTACAAAAGGACCTCGAAGGAAGGCACCATCTCGCGTTAATCAGTACGTTTCGATATCGATTACCTCACGGATATGCGAATCTGTGGATTACTATATTCCGCGGTGTAAGATTAAAGTCCCGATTGCGATTGCAAAATTTTAATCATCAGATCCCAAACGGGGATTGCAGGATATTATCGATTTTTATCCAGTACGGTACAACGAAAATGGAACATACAAATGAGTTTTGGAAAAGACCGTACCGACTGTGATTTACCGGGTTATTTTTATTTTCAATTAAATACACAATACTTTTTGAGTTTTAACGATTCGGTATTTTACGTCCATTCCTTCGATATCGAGTAAACAAAAAATTCGTTAAGAAACAAAACAATTAATACATTTACAATGAATCAGTAGTGAGATATGACCGTTTGAAATTGCAAAAATGCATTCGATAGCGTAAATGGAAGCTTTACGAGGAAAAATACTATTTTTATCTGAAAGCTGTATATATTTGTTTTTCAGAGATAAGAAAAAAATGAGAAAGCGTGAGCGAAGAAACTCGAGTAATAGATGTACGACGAAGTTGGAGAGCTCCGTAAATTTTCTCAGGCGGTCAGCGAGACAGTCGAGACGATGTCATTAACTTTCATTTCATCTTCGCCTTTTATATGCATAACTGTATATACATATATTTTTTTTCACGATCAAATGATATCGGCGGCGCGAGAACTTTCTCGCTCAAAGTTAATTCAAAAGTTATTCGTCTCTCCTCTCACCAAACGTATCGAGAATCAACGGCTCCAACTTTAAATGTGTTTTTCTGAAAATGCACTCTGGGCTGCGATTTTCATGCTCGCCATTTGTACCCACGACGTTGTATTATTGGGCTTTTTATTTTTTCCGCTAAGAAGAAATAAAAAGAATCGCAGAAAGAGGAAAAAACCGAACGTAAACAATTCAAAACCACTCGGTGAGCTGTTAATGTCGCCGCTAATGGGCGTTACATGGCACGACGTCGAAAAATTGATGAAAACTTGATGCGACGGGCCCCGACGGAGTGTGCATTCGCGGAGGCGTGTATCTTCAATAGAAAATGAGAAAAAAATGCCACGATGAATTATTTCACGACACGAGGTGGTTTAATCGCTACATTAAAAGCACATTATAGAGTGTAAATAATTTACGTTGCAAAAAATCTCGAGTTTTTTCTCTCTTTCTCTTCGTCTCGTCAAATGTCTTCTCTCATTTTTTTCTTTGCTCTTACAATCAGGAAAAACAGGATTTCTGGATTTTGGTTCTCTGTGATTCTACGCTGAGAACAAAATTTAACCAATTCGATTCAACAATGGTCGCTTCAACACCACCAAAACAATATGCTAGTAATCCATAAAACAATCGCTTCGAGTATTTTTTTTTCAATTTCAATTTTGATATTGTTTCGGCGGTATCGAACTGGTAGTATATTATTCTCAGTGTAATCATGCGCGATGCGACTCGCATCAAGATTTGCGCGCGTTGACGCAGTGTAACGACGAAATTACAAATTCACGAATAAAACGGAGCGGAATTTACGCACGGAAACGAGGACACATGCGTAAGAGTCAGCTGGTGAGACTGGTACGCAGACGTCGACGATTTCCGTGCGTAATATGCGCGCCTCGATGGTCAAGCAATTGGCCAGTTCGCCGGACCATGCGAGGCCGTCCCGCTCGCGTTCGATTTTGTTTTTTCCTTTTTTTTTCGTTCATCCTTCCACCCCTCACGTACCCCTTGCACCATATTTCGCTTTCCGTTTTTTTCTCCTTACTCACTTTTACTCGACTCGGGAAGAAATCGAGGGAGAGAGAGAGAGTTCAGAAAAGCTCGCTACCGATCGAATTCTTTTTCCTCGGCTGAATTTCTTCTGCCCCGACATCTGCGAGTCAGATTTCCCCGAATCGGATCTACTACGAGGTCCCCGGGTGTCGGAGCAATATTATTTTTTCCCCAGCGGATATTGAGTTTCTCGCGGAGGAACGAATCAATCGTCCAGCTCAAGATCAACATCCTACGTTGGAATGAATTTTTCCACCCTCGGAGAGATTCCGATAATCGCTCCGCGGATCGAGATCCGATCTCTCTCCTTTAATAGATCCGCTGGTGGTTCTTTCGAGATCGTCGACTATGATCGATATACACATCAGGAAGCGTTTCTCATTACCGAGCTGAGATCGTATCGGAAAATCTTGGAATTCTTTCGAGATTTTAACGATCGATCGAGAATCGATCGTAGCGAGCTTTTACCGGTCTGGGATTGGATTGTTTTGTTGGAATTTCCGAGGGATTAAAAAAAAGGACAGTGGGTGGCTGGCTGTACTCACTTGCTGTCGAGGACCCGGTAGGATTTCGTCGACATGCAGTTGACGCTCCAGTCCGTGTGGCCGTGCTCGTTGCATATCGTTATCGAGAACCTTCCGTAGTTGGCCCTGATTAGGCGGATCAGCATGCCCTCGCCGCATTCGATCTCGAGCGTTTTCCCCTCGCACGCGTACGCTGTGTCGTACCTCTCTGTAAAAAAACAAAAATAAACGATCGTTTTAGTCTTGATCCATAAAGATTTATTAATCTAGATTAATAAATATTGATCAGCCACTCGTCCATCGATGTACAATCGAATCGCTCTCCTTCTTTCTTTACACGAGCCAATTTGCAATTTCATCTAATTGCTAATTATCCAACGCGGTGATTAAATGCGCGAGATTATTCTTCGAATTTCCATAAAAAGCCATTCCGGTTTTACACTACCATTTAAAACTCTCTTCAAAACTTCCTACCGGTACTCACTTTCGAGTTACTTCTACTTCTTCTTCAATTTTCCTTTCTATCTCTCTTTCTCTGTTTTACTCGCGTCCCTCTTTCTCCTTTTTTTTCGTTCAAAGCGCTTCCCTCCGTACAATTTCGCGATACAAAACAATTTAAGTTTATCTCGTGCGCGGTTAATCTCGCATTAATTTCACGAGTCGGCGCTCTCCCGTCACGACGGACGTTCGTGATTGCGAGAGGATTGCAAACCGAACGAGGAAGATGAAGATAAGACGAGAAAATAAAAGAAGAAGAGGCGTAGAATAAATTCATATTGATGTAGACGTTATTGAGAGGATTTGTCCTAAACACTCGCCGTCCCTCGCGAGAGGACGATAACGACGAGAATCGGCGGAAAATATTTATCAAAGCGTTAGGTGACCCGGAGGATCGAGTTAAAATCCACGAGGAATTCGAAGGTCGCGTATATACGAAGTTACGCGGGCTCTAACCGGAAGAAAGGGAAGAGGGAGAGATAGAGTAGGAGGGAGAGAAGGAAAGAGAGAGAGAGAGAGAGAGAGAGAGTGACATTTCGCGAGACTATTATACGAGGCAAAGGTGTCCCCTATCTCGTAAAACGTAATGGAATTAAGATAAAGGATCGGCTATATGTGTACGGTGTACACACAATGCCCAGAAGACAATGGATGAAGATGAAAAGGGGGGTCGAGAGTCAAAGTACTCGTGAATTCACCAACGTTGGGAAATCTGCTCTCCGGTATAGAGAGGATTTTCTTTTGAAAGCAAATTAGCGAATTTACGACGACGAGAAGGTAGAAAAGGGAAAGTCTTATTTTTCCTCGCTGGGACTCGTCATACCTCGATTCAAACCTCACCGACCCGTCTATATATTAACCCGATCGCATTCAAGGGAGGAGACGAAAGAAAGCGAAAGAAAAAAACTTTGAGACGATTTAATAGCCGCGAGAAATGAAATAAACAGATAAATTCAGCGAGAACCAATTTTATTCTAAAACTGCACTCGGAGTACTTTATTGATTTAAATAGTCTGGATTTGAATTCGAATATTGTCTAAAATAATTTTTCCTGAGAAGAAATTTACAATGTTTATTTATTTTATTTAGCATTTTCTCAAATCTAATTATTTATCGAATTATCGAAGTATTGTTCTAGCAGTATTGAATTTTTTTTTCATTTCTCCCAAGAAAAAATAAGTAATAAGCTCGATATCGATAACCTTTCAAGACTCTAACAGGTAGGTTAGAGCTAATTATCGTCAAGATCTCGTCGAATCGCTGTACCTATTATAGATCAGTTTGACGAAGAATGAGTCGTGATTTCGCGTAGATCGTTCAGATGAGCCGATACTGATTAACGGGACTCGGAAGAATGAAAAAAGGTGGAGAAGAACGCGAGCGCGATATTATATTCAAAATTACGAAGCATTGAAACCGCACTGGTATTATGCGACTCGCATGCGGGCAACAAAAGCGACGGATGAAAATCCATTTGTTACGTTGTTACTAGCACGGCATTGTCTAAGCGACGCGTTGCTAATAGAGGAAGACAAATGGCCGTGTGCCCGCGGTGTTCGTTCCCGACGTGACTCGAGTAATGAATATCGAATCGGGCTTGAAAAATAATATCGAATCGACGAATTGTATAATGAATCAAAATTCGATATGTTACAAGAGTTACGTTAGATGTCAAAATAAAACTGTCGTACGTGTTCTCGCAACGAGAATAAAAATTTTCCAATTCATTTAAATATTCGTTTAATTAAATCATCAAAATATCTCATTGGTAGATTTGGTACGAATGAGAAAAGAAATACGTGAAAAAAAATATGAATATGCAGCAAATTCACGAAGGAAAGTTTTCTCTCACGGAGAGTCTGCAAATTGCGGTATGCATTAGGGCAATCTCACGTTGACCGTGCAAAAGCAAAAAACTCGATTCAAGGACTTTTTTCTCCTCTTAGCCTCGTTTTGCCCCACGTTTTTGTTATCATGTACGTGTGCGAGCTTGCGTTCCTCGTGTGTCGCTCTTTTCTTTCGGCGCTGGCGGCGCAATACAAGCGCGATTCGCAATTACGTCACGCGTCCTCTCTCGCTGCTGGTTCACCTCGGGGCGCGGAATCTCGCGGCAGCCGGCGGAAGAGAACGCGTGATTGAAGTCGCTCTATATATCGTGTTAATGAACACCGAAGAAATATATTGCGAATTTCATCTTGTGCAGTGATTTTATTCTGAAATTTTCTTGTAACAGGGAGTAAATGAATAAATATCGAAACGATCGCAATTAACGAGTATCGTGTACGGACTAATCATCAATCTGTCGTTATTTTATTTGTCGTAATCGTAAGAACAAGAAAATATAAGAAAACTAATCAGTGGCGCCAAGTATATTCCAAACATTAGACCGTTTTAGTTTATATTCAACTTCGCGTAAGTACAGTTTGTTTCAATAAAGTAATTACAGCATCGCGCTCGCTCGAATTAATTCTCAAAGGGCGTTTCTCGAATTGATCGGCGCAAAATTATAAGCCCTCGCTCATAGATGCGTTTGAACGGTCTACAGGGTACGGAATACGCGCACGGACGAGCGTTAATTAAGCGGCCGGGGCCGAACGATAACGCCGTGAGCGGCAGGTAATCGATACCTCACGCGTCATTCAGTTCTCTCGATTCGCTCGAGGATGCGTTTCGGTGCTCTTGCTACCGACGTACGCTATCCGTGTTCGGGATTCTCTCGCAAACGCCACCGGATTTTCGTTTGTGCGTATATATGGAGTGGCCAAACCGCGACGGCGCGTGTCGTTGCCGCGTCAGTTGCAGCTGCACGCGAGCCACCATTTTCCATCTCTAGCTCCGAGCTACGTCGAGCCGTTTCCACGCGTTAGACATTTTTTTCTCGTTTACGAGAACGTATTTGGTTAATTTCATAAAAATGTGTTTCGAGCTAAATATTCTTGACGGAGCTTAGAATAAACAGACGAAGTTTGTCGGTAGGATAGTTTTCGAATTGATTTATCAACAGCGACTGAAAATGTAACCGAGAAGTTTCGAAGAAAAAATATTTGCGGTACGATAATTGCGTTTGAGTCAAATTGACCATCTCCAAGAGCTGATTCGTGTCGAGTTGAACGCAAAATTTTTCATGGACTGGAGCCTTGGAAAATCTGCGTACAGCGCCGGGAGAAGAATCATTCATTACTCCCTTGAGTTATTTGCCTAATGGCTTGGGTCAGACTCTTGTCATCGCGGCTAAGTACACGCTCTCTTCTCGCGTACCCGATCATTACACGGCGCACGAGCAAATACCACTCGCGTGTGAGTTTTTGAGAACAACTACGTACCTATATGCGCTATACTCGTACTCCAGTTTCTCGTTTTACCGCGGCCCGAGTTAATTGCGGCCGCGCGGTACCGCGAGTTTCTTATCCGTCTAACGGATTATCTCGTTGCAGCCTTCAACTACTACCGCGTTTTTTCCTCTCCCTCTATAAATCTACTCATAACTCCCACGTAAACTGAAATACCGAAAATTTCTTGGAATATTATCTAGCGGGGAGTGGACGATAAACGTACTGTAAATACCATTCGCGGAAATTGAAATAACGAAATTTTCCTTCGACTATTATTTCACCCTGGACAACATAAACGATCGTAAAGAGGCTAGATTGGAATCCAGGATGTGAGAATCTCCTCGCGAGGTCGACTTCCGTCGTGGGGCCGTATCAAGAGCGGAAAACGGGAGGGCGAGAATTACGGCGACGTTTACTGCGATCGGTTTCGCGTAGAAAACGAGAGGGAGAGGGCAGGAGGGGGGAATGAGGAGTTGAATCTCTTGTATGAAGCGCGAGCACGGGTGGTGCCCACGCGATCGTTAAAACGCCGCGATATATCTCGCCGAGAATTTTCTACGTAAATATATTCGCCCGTGAGGGCAAGAAAGAGACGGGGCTAGTTTAACAGTTCTGCTAACTGGCTTCCATGGATTTTATGCGGACGCGCGCGGCAAGAAAATATGTCGTTGAACGTAGACCAGAGGGAAGTTCGATAATTACGAAACGTCGGACGGTGAGTTAATTGATAAGAATCGGCTCGGTATACGGAAAATCGTAAAACCTCGAGACATCTATATATATATCGCAGCCAGTCTTCCGTTTAATTGCCCTCTTCTTTAATCGACTATTCGGGTTAATAATTTCAGCCGGGTATTGCGATTCGAAACTGCGTTATACTTCCAATCTTCAAAATGTCGATAACAAAAAAAAAGGTATGGGAATCGATTTCATTTCGATGTACTAATACACACAGTAGTTGCCATTTCGTGTTTGTTTCGATCGGATGAGTTTAAATATGGACAAAATTGAGAGAGAGAGAGAGAGAGAGAGAGAGAAAGAGCCCCCACTCTGTGGATATCAAAATTGACAGAACGAACCCGTGGAATCGTAGCGAAGAACGAAATAAATTGAGAGAGACGGAGGGAGAGAGAGAGAGAGAGAGAGAGAAAGAGAGGGAACACCACGATTGGGAATCCGCGGAGACGACAGAGCGCGAACATTCCCGCCGGGAGATACCAACTTTCCACTACTCTTGACCCCTTGTTCCGCTAAGGCGGTAGAAAACGCCTCGGAAAGTTTTTGGAACGCCCTCAGACATTCGCTCCTCGAACCTTAATGAAATTCCAACCGAGATACCGAACGTTATCGATTCGCCAATCGTATGATCGATCTTTCCCTGTGATTACTACTTGGCCAATTTTCGGTAATCGGTTGTGAAATCGTGAAAATCGAGCAAACGAGTGGAATATTAATAACGATACTTTCGAATAGCAAATAGTTAGCAGTCTACCGAGCAAAGAGTTCTTTTTTGTTCGGAAGATCTATGAGTAAAATTGTAAAACTAAAATAAACCAGAAATCACGTATCGTACGAAAATATAGAACATATTTTTCCAGAATTGGAAAATCTTCCTACAATGTCAAGAGACAGTTTTACCTCTGAACCGATCTGTATATCAATTGTATTCGTATATTAATTTCGGATTTGCTCTATTCGGATGGACCGAGAAATTAATCGACTTTCTGGTCCCGAAATTGAAACAACTCACCCCTTGCATGTAATAATTGTCGGGTCCACCTGTTCGGAAATTTCGACCGCGATCCCTCACCCTCCTAACGGAGAAATAGCGAAAGAGAAAAAGAGAGAGATGAAGAGAAAGGGGGAGAAAGAGAGAGAGAGAGAGAGAATAGAGAACTGCAGTTTACCATTAATGACTGCGGATAATAATACATCGTAGGGATGAAAATCGTGCCCTCCCGGCGAGGCGGTCGACATGAAAGGGAACCTGGTTCTAACAGCGGGACGTCGTCGGTTGCCCTGTATTAGACCTCGAAAACCTCGCCGAGAAAAAGACGAAAACACGACGAGGCCATTGTCCGACATTTTTTTCTTCACTCAGAAGACGTTTTTTTTGCTCGTATGTGTACTCTAACTGACCTCTCGGAATCCGGAATACCGGATGAATGGTAGCCGCCTTGTTCAATCACCGCGTGTCGAAACACGCGAATTGAAAAGTCGAGATATAGTCGAGCCAGCGGGATACGTAATTCTAGCGCCACGGGGTGTGTTTCGGTGAGACGATAACGGAACGAGCCCGACTAAAAGTTTTATTCGCTCATTGTTCGAGTCTCGATCGAATTATTCGTTACTGCGTTGTTAATCATTATGAAAAAGAACCCCATATCGGTGAGTACGAGGTAACCACATTGGAAATTTTTGTAGGAACCGTCGCGAGCGTATCTCGTTATCGGGATTTTCCCAGCTCTAATTGGGCGTAGCCCAATTGTCGCGATCAAAGAATCGCGGCGACCAATGCGGAATTACGTTGAAAAATATCGATTTTATAGACGCTGGTTTTAATTGCTAATTAACGAGATTCGTGAAATTTAAAAAATCGAAATAAATAACGTCGGAGGGCGAGGAACTTGGATTTCCCGTGGCATCGATCGTCCTAGGTGAGTGTGAGAGTCGAGGAGAGGGAGAGGGAGAGAGAGAGAGAGAACGAGTGGTGAACACGCGAGTCCGGCCTCCGGTCTGCCCATGCATCTTCGGCTTCTACAGCGAGAGAGAGAGAGAGAGAGAGGAGAGTGAGAGAGCTCCGTACGGCTGCTGCACTCTCCGTGAAGCGCTCCCGGGACGCATAAATCAAAGTCCTCCGCGGAGACTCGACTGCGTTACCTCCATCTTCCCTCTTCCTACCTGCCTACCTACCATCTTTCTCCTCGAACAAGATTTCTAATTCAGCTAATCCGCCACCGGTCGCTCTAATTACATTATCAATTCACGGTCGTGCGGGACACGCGTGTGCACACGCGGTCACGCATCTGTTTCGTCTTGCGTTTCGCTACATATACGGTGTCCCGTTCTAGCGAATTCTCTTTGACACATCGATACTATTGAGTTTTGCGAGAAGATTTTGACGATAAAATTCGTTATTTTAAGCTAGAGAAAAAGCAATATTGTTTTTCACTTATTTTAATTCCAAAATGCAAAAGTTTCAAGGGATGAAACAAGTAGATTAAAACGAGACACCAGGTATATTTATATGCGTGTGTATAGAAGTCGTGAAAGTGCGTGTGGGAGAGTCGCGAGTGACCGGCCTGTTGCTCATCCAACGTCTCGCGTTTTGTCGCTACCGCCTCTGATTTACTACGGTCGAATAAATTATAAGAAAATAGATGTAAGATCGCATTAGACGCCAGCTCGTTCGTCTCTTCTATCTTAATACTCGTTATCTCGATGTTCCCGTCTCTCTTCCTCCGCTGGCCTCTCGTTCTCTCGTGTCGATTTTTGCACGCCAATATATCGAGGTCCGATCCAGCTGAACTTTTTTCACCACGATATACTTGCCCGACAGGACTCGCGCCGCGGTGTCCCCGTCCGATCGATAATTTAATTATCCACCTCCTCATTCTCTCATCCCTCGTTTTCCGTCTGGTGCATTCTCGACGTGTCCGACGGCGACGTTGCAATTGCGAGGTGAAATAGAAACAAGAACTTCCTGGGGTAATTATGTCGTGATAAAATATCGATCTCGCTCTCTCTCTCTCTCTCTCTCTCTCTCTTCTCTCCTCTGTCTCTATCTTGGTTGATATTTAACGTAGAGGGTTTCATTTCATCTCGTAGACGACGTCTCTTGAGCGTTAAAAACAAAAGAGACTGAAAAAAACATAACACCGATTTCGGTTACATCTCTGTCTTTGTTTCTCTATTCTTTTTACGATAAGAACGAAACAATCGCAATCTCTGTTATGGCTTGCGCTATATTCGCGATAATCGTTATTATCCTCCGTATTAAACACCGATCTCGTATTACCGTTTACACTGCGCTCAGCGAGAATTGCGGTTTGAACAATAAAAAAAAAAAAAAATAGGGGACGGAAGAAAAAAAATGAATCAAAGAGGGAATATCGCGTTCGGTTATAACACCGAAACGGTTTTTATGGTGGACATTAGCGTAACGGCGAACGATCGTTATTTCCGTTCGCGAAATATAAAAAAAAAAGAGGCCGGTACGGTTGCGATGAGTGAACGAGAGGAAACGAGAGAGAAAAAGCGTCACTCAACGACGAACGCACGAGCGCGAGTCGATATTAGTTTTGCGCTGCGTTTTACGAGCGAAATTGGTTCCCCGTTATGTGGGGGGATGGTGATTTTTTACCTTTTTTTCTACGTCGATCAATGAAATTAGCATTCTATATATCGAGATATATATGGCTTTTTTTTTATCGAGACAGCAAGAAAAAGTCACTCGTGTACACTTCTAGCCAACAAAGAGCGAGAGGGAAGACCGCGTTTACAAGTAAATTGAATGGTATAGCCACTGTTTCGCAAACAGCATTAGTTTAACGAGAAACCGTTCGATACTTACGGCACAGGTAAAAAAATAGAGGTGAGGGGAGATTCGAAGTCTCTCCAGTCACTCGCACGCGACTCTGTCGATATCGTTTCGTTGAAAAAAGCTCCACACTGATCGATGACGTTCGCGATGGGAATGACATTTCGCTTTTACATAGACACGGTTTATTTCGACTCTCATCGAGCGAATATAGAAGTGGGAGAAAAAGGAACGAGACATTGATTCCGTTGTCCTGACAATTCGATTTGCGATCGGCGGGAACGATAATTGGCACCTATCGGGTCGCTTAAAAGCGAATAATTCATACGGCGTTATATATCGAGCCTGCAGCCGCGCGTTGAAAGATTCATGACGTTCGAGTCTAACCCCCGTTTTACAGCCAAGCTCTACCCGGGTCGCTCCTCCGTGTATTTCGGCCTTATCGTGAGATAAATGTTGTATTATTGCAATTTGTAATTGCTTTCGTCGTGTTTCCGTCGGTCAAAATACCGACACGCGTGACAAAATACCAAAGTAGGAGCTGCATCCCGGTTTTATCGAGTCGCTCGATTTTGTCAAAATTTTTCAGCCTTGTGGCTGCGATGGGGATTCCGAGATGGATGGATAGTCACTTATTACCAGACGCGCGTGTGCGAAAGTTGAAACCAGACTCGTTGCGATACCCAAGAGGAGAGGGGTAAAAAGCGGCAGACGTCGTCGAGTGGGACGGATCTATACGAATCGTGCGCGGATTACATCGGTGAAGAATGTCGATCCGGCCGGGGACGATTACGCTCGCTCGCGCGCCTTCGTCGGCGATTAATTCAGCTCCGTAAATGCGCCGTATCGGGTCGTGAACGAGAAAAGAAGCCAAGCGAGGAGCGGGAGGGAGGTAAAAGGGGTAAAAAATGAGGGGAAAGAGGGGAAAATAGCGATGGCGGTAGGGGGGGGGCACATCTAATGCTCATCCACCGCCTTCGCTGAGGACATAATTGCACCGAGCCATACGGTACTTCGTTTTAAACGAGGAGAGCGCGCGTGGTTTTACAGCGCGAGCACGCGTATAACTATATGAGGCGCGTGGGTACCGAGATGCGAGTGCGCCAAATTAGGCATAAAAATTCCGCTAATGCGTTCTTCTTGCTTACTCCGCGAGACGCAAAGAAAGCAATAAATTTGTCGAGGTGTACCTACGCACCTGCCCCGAGCGAGATAAATATCCGGCTGAATTTATCGATAAAATTGATACACTTAATGCATTCTCTTTCTCTCTTTCTTGGCTCGGGGTGGGATGGCTGAGCGAGAGGAATTTGGAACGCGTTCCGCGAAATCGTCCTTTCTCATCTCTCTCTCTCTCTCTCTTTCTCTTTCCCGGCTCGCTTTTTCCGACTCGAGCTGCAAGAAAGACGAAGTGATTTCGTTTCGAGGCTTTGACATCGGAGACGTCTGCGCGTACGCACGCAAGATAGAAAGAGAGGGGTGAATTTATCGGATATTCTTTTTCGAACTGAGAGCGCAAGAGAGCGCAAAAGGTGAAGAGAGACAAAGAAAAAATATTATTACCGAGACTCGCGAGGGCAGTAGATGTCTCTCGTTGCATATACGTCGGTGTACCCTCGATAAGGAGAATCGCGGTAAGGCCGATAAAAAATATCTCTTCACTACTTGTTATCAGAGCCGATTAATCAATGCCGAGGAATTTCTGATGGTACAAAAATTTCATCTACTCAACAATATGCAATCACAGACGAAAGAAAATAAAAGCAAGGAATTGAGTGGAGGTATGTGAATTTCAGCAGAGTTAATTATGACGAACAAAGTAGAGTTTTGCTCAATCTTCGATAATGTACTTTTCTTGGGATTCAAGAGAAGGGATCGTTTCTATTTTCTGCGAACTCTCATCAACATACGTACTCACTGCAATAAACTCGAAAAGGTTAAAGAATTTGGAAGAGGACGAGAGGGAAAAATATAAATCGAGTTTTGGAAAATCGTTATCGCAAGCTCGTTTCGGGGAATCGAAGAACAATTTTTACGACGTCTCGAGGCGATATCAGCGCGAATCGATTTCGCGGTTGATCCTCTCCGTGCGGGGTATACTCGTTTACGCGAGGTCAGGGACCATTCGACGTCGCTAATAAACGTGCGACGCGGAGCTCACTCTCTCGTAAAAGTCGACTCGACGCTCGCGCGAGCTGCGTGTTAATTAAGGAACGCGATCCCCGACTTTATTCTCTCTCTCTCTCTCTCGCTTTCTCTCTCGCTATCTCCCTCACGTCGAGACCCCTGGCCTTCCTCCTATTTTTATACGGCTGCTCTCGTTACTCTCCTACGTAGATTGCAATTTCACGTGTCTTTACGTCCCGGTCACGTGGATTGTAAAAAAAGCGCAAACAAGATTAAAATTTCATTTGACTGGAAAAAAGTGCGAGAGAGAGTAACGTTTAAGAGTCGTTTCTCTCTCTTTTTCCGTGTCTCTATATCTTTCTCGAGAAGGTTCTTGTTATTCGACTCGACGGGAGATTCGAAATAACGAGCGTTCAACGGCTGGCGAAATTTTCGAGTGGGACTCTGATAAGTCCTCGCGATATACGCTCGTCTCGCGAAAAGTGGCGCACGACCGAGCGAGCGACGAATGCTTTCCGTAGGGAAGACTAATGAACTCGTTTTCGGTTCTAGAGTGGACCAATTCCGGAGCCGCGTGTGCTCGCGACTCGGATGAAATCGTCGCATTTTTCACCCCTTCCGCTTAACCAGTTTATACGATAAAACGAGCGAATTATCGACTATCCTCCAAAATAGACGTAAACTCTCAATTTTGAGACTTTCAGTCTCCTATTTCGATCTCTGTGAAAATTTCACGTTCTGGATAATCGAAGAAAATGAAAAGTGACGATGAGTATCAAGATCGATATAAGCGTAACGAGAGTAACTGCAACGCGTGAAAAGGCATGAAAATTAATCGAGAGCCATTAGCGAGATTGCGAATTCGCAGGGGCTCCCCGATTTATCGCCTTCTCTCTGACTCGTCCCCGAAAACACAGACAGAGAACGAGAGAGAGAGAGAGAGAGTCGACGATAAAACGTAATTTCATTTCCGTTTCGGCGTCGGTTATGAGCGCCGAGCGGGCAACACACAATACGGAGTTATGGCAGTCGAGTTTCGAAACTCCCCTCTCTCTCTCTCCCTCTCGCGCTGGTGGCGTTCCCAAGTTCGGCCAAAGTAATCGGAGGAGTGAGGAGGTGGGAGAGGAGGAGGGCGGGTGGACCGCGGCACTTTGACACGGACGATCGTACGTTAGATGTTGCACCGCGGAAGTTTCTTCTGCTACGTCCAGTCGAGTCGAGAACTCGCGAATATATGTATATGTATATATAGGTATACTATACAGAGCGAGAGTGAGCAAGTTGGACGATCGATTATCGGAGCGAGAGCTTTCGTGACCGGGCGCGTTTAATACACCGAGCATAAATAATAAATTTTCTCTCTCCCGTGGGCGTGATAAACGTGCGTGTACCTATGCTTGTTCCGATACGGAAATAGTTCTTTTTTTCATTTTTAGGAAAATAAACTAGCTCTTTTATCCCTACGGAGGCTCGGGAACATTGTTCGAATTAGCACCCCGCGGCCCGCACGTATCTCGGTAGCCGTGTGGAGCGCTCTGATAGAATTTTTTATGCAATGAAACGCATTCGAGCGAAAGACTATTTTCAAAACTCTGCAGCATTTGATTCGCGCGAATCGGCTGAATAGGAGCTAATGTAGCGGAGCTTCGTTAACCTAGAAGCACACACCCCGGGAAAACTTTTGTCCGATAAACAATGTTGCGATGTACACCGGATCTCTCGAACTCTTTCAAGACTGCCAATTTTCATCTCACTTTTCTATCGCCGGGGCCAGTGGATGTGAAATATAGAAAAAAAGGAAGAGGGGAAGAAAAGTGAAAAGATCGACCTATTTACGCGTCGTGTCGATTCCAGGTGCTCCCTTTTTTACACTCTCGACGTGCCAGGAACAAAGAAACTAGCCCATTTTTTCGACAAAGCGAGTGCACAACGCCCGCCCGGAATATACGAGTTTCGAGAACGGAAAGGCTCGCGCGTGCGACAACCGTGAGGCGATATCGACTCTCTCGCACATACGCCCGTGCACACACTGCCGGAGAATATTTTAAAATTTTTTCGCGCAAAGTGAATTCGTGTTTTTCCTCTCGCCTGTCACACACCGGGGTGACGTTTCGAAAAAGGTCGAAAGGCGAAATATTTTAGCAATTTTTCCGTCAAACGGCGAAAACGCCCAGGTAGACTCGGACAGCAAAGCCCTATCTCGGCTATTCTCTCGCGAGACAAAAGACGTCGCCGAGAATGTACTCTCGATGGAAAAAAATTAACCCCTCGTACGTCATTCGACGTTTTTATCGAAAAAAACGACAATCACCCGCTACTCCGTACAGCTGGACTTCACGAATCAACTGTCGCGAACAATCCACTCGAATTTTCGGGTCGAAGTAGCTAACGGAGGTATAAAAAAATGTTCCACTAAAAAACGCAACAGTTTCGAGCGAGCAGCCGATATCTCGAGGGACTGAAAATTCCGCATCGGAGGAAGAAGAGTCGACTTTCTTTCGCTTGTTATCGGTAGCGGTAATTAAATTCCGGCGTGGAGGTTTATTCGATGAAACTCGCCGAGTATCCGCGGATCGCTTATACGCCCGTCATTACGGGATCAGTTTTATCGGCGCTCATCCGCGAGATTACGCGCGAGCGAGCGACCGAGACTCGCCGTAAATATCGAAACTCTAGCAATGATTGCGAGTATTGGCGAGAGATGGACGGTGGGAGATAGACGCGAATGCTTGGCCCATTCTCTGACACACGGACGCGTCACACTCCTGATGCAGGTATTCTCTCCACATACACACGGAGAGTGGTCGAGTCACGTATCGGCAATAAACTTTTGCCGGCTCGAGCAATCCGTGTCTCCTACGCGACTATCTCACTTAGGTTATAACATTCTCTCTCTCTCTCTCTCTCTCTCTCTCTCGCACACTCTCAACCCTTCGCCTAGTCTCCTCTTCGTGCCTTTAAATTGATATACGAAACGTGACGTCAGGATTATGTGTAATAAAAAAAAATCGGATGACCCGTCGATGTGTTTATGTCACCGGAAGAGCGAAACCCCGTTTCACGATTCTCGGATTTGTTGAAAATTTTTTTCCTCCGTTATTTCGCGTAGATGGAAAGAGAAAGAGAGGAAAAAGAGAGGGAAGAGAAATTAAAAAATCTGGTTCTTCGAAAATCCAGGATTTTTTTGTGGAATAATAAAAGAGAGGTAGACGGTTCTTTTTTTCCTCTTTTTTAATCAATTAATTGGATTTCTCGTTTTCACCCGGTAATCTAAATTCGGGTGACTGAGCACTGACTCCGCGGGTCAGCGTTCAAGAATGAAAGAGATAGAGAGAGAGTGAAAGAGAGAGAGAGAGGTCGATGTCGAACGACCGACGTCTGCTTTTCCCGATAAACGACCTCGGGCTCGCTTGTTTCTTCTGATTAAAAGCTTCCTCTCACGCTTTCCCTCTCTCTCTCTCTCACTCCCTCTCTTCGTGTGTTTGCCCGATTCGCGCAATGCATCTCCCCGCGAATCCCCTTCGCTCGACGATGTTTGCGACGCGGGTTAAAACTCTACGAGCATTTGACGAATTACAGAGCCAACGTTTGCCCAACGCGTAATGAGAAAACCGGCGTTATTTCGCGTTTGCTGATTTTCACGGTGGAAAATTTCTCCTTTCGAACAAAATCGCGCAATTCCGCCTTTTCTAGGAGGGAAAACAATGACAATTTCTTTTTCAGGAGACCAAACGAAACGACAGAAAGGGTACAGCTCGTTGATTTCTCCTCGTCCCTCCCCCTGACCCCCTTCGGTATTATTCCACAAAGGGAAAAGGTGGCCTCGCGCTATCGGAGGGATAGAAACGCGCACGCAACGGCGCGAAAGAGCGGCCCGCGTGCCGTTCCACGGTTGCATTCCTGCGGTGTTTCCGAGTGAGCGAGAGAGAAGAATCAACAGCGCGAGGGGGTGGGACGGGATAAAACGGAAAAACGTCGAGCGGTGTATTTTCACGACTACGAAGTGACGATCTCTCGCCTTACGCGGATGATAACCTTTCGCTCTTCTATGGAAATCGATATATCGTTCCCGGATATCTCTGATGATTTTTCCTATGGAACGACGACGATATCCGTGCATCGAAATTCAACTTGATATATCTATACGTTTCGCTCCCGGCCATTGAGAGAATATATATTCTCCAGGAGGAATTTCGTGAAAAATATTCGTGAATTTGAATATCAAAAGTTGCACTTAATTTCATCGAGAAATATCAGAGAACCGGTATCATATTTTCGTACCGTACGAAATTAAAATTACGACAATTCTGAGTATTCGGATTACCTGCGCGATACGAAGTGTTTACGAGAACGTGAATAGAAAGGTCTCTGTGCATGAGTTATCGTATCTGGAGGCTGTTTAAAATCTAATTGTTCGGGCGAGCATACGGTAAGAGTTTTTCGAAATTGGCTACATTTGCGTGTACGTATTACACATGTACACGAGTCGAAAAATCGACTTTGGTATACTTTATTTTACTCGACTCGTGGCACTTTTGCGTGGTGTCCGTTACGAAGGGCCCGAGAGAAAAGAAATAACGCGAGGCGAGTGCAAGTGTGAGAGAAGAGGAGGGAAAGAAAGAGAACGGTGCAGGTGCTTGTCGGCGAAGCCGCCCTGTAATTAGGCTTAGGGATGCCGTTGGATATTCGTCCGAAGGAAGGGGGGACCCGATCGAGCCCCGGTAGCCGATCACCTCGAGGAAAAACGCTCCACGCACGTTCCTTCTCTCTCTCTCTCTCTCTCTCTCTCTTCCACTTTGTTTCTCCGGCCGAATAGATTCCTGCATAAAAATCGATTCGCTCGTGAATTACACAATATATGTGGCTATCCCGGATGTAATTAGGACGATATTTTGCGGGGCATCGCGTGTAAGTCGAATTTGTGTTTTACACGTAATAAAACACGATCTCCTCGTCCTGGCCGATCTAATCGAGTATCTCGAGGCGAGAAAGATTATCAACTCTCTCATCATCGTTTGCAATCTCAAACCTTTTTTCTTATTTCCCTCTCTCCCTCCCACTTCTCTTTTGATACTCCCTTTGTCGTCTCGCGAGAATATCGTCTTGAGCAATCGCAATTCCCACCTTTATTAACTCGATTGCAGTTTCTTGCGTTTTTCGGCCGCGCCTATCATTTTGCTTTACGATCCTAATGAACTCTGTTTGCCTCTCTCTTCCTCTCGCTTTTTCCTATCCTTTGCACAAAATGCACGATTGTTAATTAAGTTTATCTCGTTCAACGTGTTACATAATTTCGAACTCCCAACATTTTATGAATTCTAAAGTCTTCAATTAGAATATCACAAAACGGATACATGTGGATATTCGTAAAAGATTCCGCCGGAAATAAGCATTATCAGAGTCTGAGGTTGAAATGAAACAAAGTGAGATTGAAATCATGCGATATATAAGGGGTCGAAGAAGAAGAAAGTACTGGATGAATGAGAAAAGAAAGCCCGTTAGAGGTTGAGAAAAAAGGAGAAAGAGAATTGCGGACTTGAAAGGGGTACTTTACATTATTTCGAGGAGCTCGTACAAGACAGAAGAGGGTAGAATGAAAGAGAGAAAGAGAGAGGGAGAGAGAGAGAGATGGGGCAAAAAATATCGAATTAAGGACAACGAGCTCGCAGGAGAATGAATTATGCGATTAGTTTAAAGGCTCTTCCTTCCTTTTCCTATTAACGATTCCGGTGCTTTCACCTCTCTCTTTTTCTCTCAGGAGCCGCGAATGGACTCTCATCTCTAGTCTGGAGCCTCAAAAGAGTTCGCGTGCACACCTCGAGGATATCCACTTACGAAACTTTCCACCTACCCAGACGAGATTTACGTTGGGTTATGAAAAATATTTTCCCTCCCTAATACAACTCTCGTATACGGTGAAAAAAGAGATTAATGACGCCTAGTATACGACCTTGGACTCTGAAACAATTTATATCTTCGGAATGGAAAGAGAGAAGAACAATTTGAAACTCGATGTTCAAAGTGTCAGGAACACCGATCTCGATATTCAAAGTCGAGAAAAGTCCTAATTTATCGATTCGAGAAAGTGGTAAGGGATGTCAATCCGGAGGAAGACGAGAGACATTTCGGCGTGTCGTCGAGGTCAGCTGAGTACCAGCCATTCCCAGGAGGAGGCGGAATCCCAGCCTGCTCTGGGACGGCGCTGAAACCGCCTTAAACATTCAGGTCAGTGAGCTGTGCGCGGTAGCGCACACGGGAGCGATTCTCAAGAGCGTTAAGGGCGCTAACCGACGGAATTGGAATTACCTCGGCTATCGGTGCCCAACGCTTCCCTCTCCACTTCCCCACCCCTTCCCCCCTCTCGCTCCCTTTACAAACCCCCTAGCCTATATTCTCGCAAGGAATTAGGCGGATCCTCGCCTCGTATTCGCCCAATCGAGCGTTTTACTCGAATAAGGAATTTCCACTCCTAGCTACAGAAAGGAAAAGAGAATACGAAGGGAATCGAGTTCTACTACTGGATACTTTCGAAAACGTTTTATGATCTTATACCTTTCGGAAATGAGGTCGCGAATTCGTATTTATTCGGAGCTACCCGAGTGCGAATTTCGGAACGAATAAGTATTCGTAACTAGTAAAAATAGATGATATACGAATCGCTCTTTTCGAGAAAGTCGTACAACTCTCGAGAAATAATTTAAATCCTGCCGCGGGCATTCCGTTGCTTCGGTGTACATGGTGTCCTCTTTCGATTGATTTTTGCGAACATCTTGAACTCATTGCATTCGAAATATAAACTCTTTTGAATAACATATTTCTTAAAAAACGACAGCTCGAAAATCGAGGAATTCGAGTTCAATCGTTTTGTCAGAGACCCGAAAGTTTAGGGTATTCGATCGGATTGATTAAAATGAAACACCCAGTACACACGATATTCGCCAAGTGGAACTGCGTTATATATTCCTATAACGATCCTTACAAAGGTGTTTACAAAGGGGTTAACCTCGCAGTAACGAAAGCCCGAGTTACCATTATCCGTCCAGTATGCGTAACGGAATTCTGTTCGGTATTCCGTGGAAATCGAGCGTTCGCCGAATTCTGTCGAATTTGGTACTCGCTCAGCCCATTTTCGAGTGTTCGAGGTCGCGATTCTTCAGAGACGAAGTACTCGTTCGACGTTTTCATGGTTTGTAAAATCGCATACTCGATATTGATCTAATGGAACTCATATATTTTGTAACTCATTTGTTGACGAACTGGTATCAAGTAGATTAATTCAATCATAATTTCTACATCTTATTTTTAACGTCTCGTCGGTATATAAATTCATTAATTTGCATAAACGACCGAAATTTTATCATTATTGTATTTCTCATTTTGTTTGACCACGGTAATTCGCTATCCTTTAATCAACGAACCACTGGCGAGAGTTCGTCGAGTCTAGTTGTAGTTTCCGATTTCGCGCCCGAAATTCCACTCGGCAATTTAATTCGGTTTAATTCCGTGAATTGCGAGCGCTGGTGGGGCATCGAATCCGGCGTTCAAACGCAGAGAGCCTGTTTACTGAACATTGAATAAACCGGTATTCCATTTTTTTTTACTTTCGTTTCTATCTGTCCATAGAAACCACTTTTACATTCAAACTTTTTGCTACGGCTTTAGTGTATTTTTTTTCAATACCATTTTGGGAAAAATTTCCCGACCCAAAGATATAAATGAAAAGACACATTCGCATAGACTTTATGCAAAGCGAGTAAAATTTCGTCTTGGCTCTCGGTATATGAAAATTAAACTATAGCATACAAATGTTGTGAATTTTTGAAATTAAAACTGAGATTAAATAATAATATTTTCCTATTGAAATAAAATTTTTATTTTCGAAACACGACATGGAATGAAACTTCCCCTATGTTTGCTCGCGCACGATCAACAACCACATTAATTATAGATAGCGATTAATTAATTAATTGATAAAATCTCGCCCGTTGAGTTTTAGCAATTATCTAATTGGCAAATGGGAGTGAGCAAACGTCTGTATATAATAAATGCGATAACGCAATGAAACAATTGATAATATTATTCAGAAGGCTAGAGACGTAATTTTGTCAAGCTCGTTTAATTTGTCGATTCGGTAGATTTGAGTATATTTTCACACGAAATTCCGAACCAGATAAAAAATAATGCTCCATTCATTCGAAACTTTCAATCTTATCTATTCGATACTCCTATCAATCGGTAAACCTACTAGGATCAATTCGACGCTTTGGAGGAGATTAGCTCCCGTGATTACATTTTAATCCGTTAGATGTTCCAACTCGAATTCGGTAAACATTATCTGTGCTTTGCCTAATGTTACTACGAACCGAAATTATTCCTCTCGTCGACAATATTAGTCGCTTAATTTATAGAATGAGATTGAGATTTTCATTCGTAACGAGTATAAAAACATCATCCAATTTCAATAAACCTTAAAGATTTTATAAAAATGCAAAATTTTATATAGATTAAATTCCTTTATTTAATTTCAGAAAAGAAAAATGAAGGTGCTTTGTCTTTAACACTTTATACAAAATTTGTGTGATTTGAATAACCTACCTAGTATAGCATAGACAGAGGCAGAAATAAATAAGCTTCTACGTGCGATTATGATTGAACTGGAAAAAAAGTCATAGCACGCTGTCGACGACGCCTTCCATCATAATCAGCGAGCCAAGAAAAGTAGAGAGAGAGAGAGAGAGGGGGGGGGGATAGGGAGGAAAGATCGAAGGGGTGTTGCAGCAATCCTTGTTAAGGGTAGTGCGACTCTCATTCTTTCTCTCCCTCTCTTTCTTTCTCTTGAGTCGTGAAACGTCGGTAGCTTGTGCTTTACGACGGCCAGTAAACTTTTTATTCCCGCGTCTTCTTATTCCACCCCCACCCCTTCATCTCTCACGACGATTTTACACCGCTAAAAGGATTAAAAATGACGAATCACGTGATCGCGCACAGCGTTATCAGAGTTCTTTGACGATTCTACGTATTAATATCGTTTCATCTTTCGTGAAATATAGCAGCTCGTTTGACAACGGTGCTTTCCACTTTGAGAGTCGTCTCTCTCCGACATTAACAGCCACGAGGTTGTCTGCCGGGGGTGGATTGAAAGCGCCTAATATCCATCCAATAAAAAAAAAATGAATGCCCAGACGCGTTATCAACTCCATTTTACTCTCTTTCTTTCTCCGTTCCTCGGTAGTCTCAGCGTCCCACGGGCATTCCACAACTTCCCTCTCTCTCTCTTTCAGTTTTTTCTTGGCAAGCGTTTAAGGAACCGCTCCCGGTATGATAGCTGTTGGTGATCGATGAGCTCGGGAACCGGGCGGTATGGTAATGGGGCTGTCGTCGGGGACACAGGCCACCATTACATCCCGCTCGAAAACGCGGAAAAAGAACACAGGTTACACGAGAAAGATCGATGCGAGTCGATCGCGTACCGTGGAGCAATTTTCTAATTTTTCGCAAGATTTTTCTTGCATCGAGGAAAACTCTTCTCTTTTTCAGAAATCGCGTTAAACTCAAATACGAATTATTAAGTAAAACATGTTATTCGAACAAAAGTATTCTTAGTAAATGATTGCTGATAAAATATGAAACAGTAATAAACTTAAAAATTGGTCGGATACAAATATTTTTCCTCGATAAAATATCGTTATTTCTATGAAAAAATCCCTGTTTCCTAGAAGTTAATTGCATTTGTAGACGAGAAAACGAGCCGGTCCCCGACTCGTCGTGGTTCAAGTGGGGTTATATATAGCTGGTCCACAGGGTGGGAAATCTACCAGAACGGTTAAGACGCAGTTAAAGTGCTGCTGCAATGAGAGTCCTCGTAGGGAGGAGTTGGGAAAAGAAGGGGGAGGTGGAAGGGGAGGCAAGAGGAACGATGGAAGAAGGCCTGAAACTGCTAGCCGATATTTCATCCGGGGTACAAGCAAGATAACAGCCGGCACGCCCCACTTCGAGTCTCTACTTCTCTCTCTGTCTCGTTCTTACTTCTCGCAATTTCTCTTACTTCCTCCCTCTCCCCCTCTCTCTCTCTCTTTCAGTCCCTTTCTCTCCACCCTCTCATTCCTCTCCTCGAGGATGGCAGCGTTACTCTGCCCGCAACAGACGCGACGGGGTTTTAAAATATTGCGCGCCACCGGTCCAGGGCGGTCCGAGCAACACTCCATCCTGGAATCTACAACCCCTTTCTGCTTTCTTACTGTATCCACTTCCTGCTCCGAAGGGTTAGTTTACTCAACGCCCGGATAAGAGAAGTAGACTCTCGATGGCTTGAAGGCAAAGAAGAGAGAGAGAGAGAGAGAAAAAGAAAGACAGACGTGGGTGAGTGTGTACGAATTACAACGACCAAGAATCCACTCGGAAGAGAAACAGCTACCGTCGTGGAAACATTTTCGGGGATACAACGGTTGAACGAGAAAAAAAGAGAAAAGGATAGAGTAAAAAATCGAGGAAGAGGAACAGGACGCGTGTACGCGAAACTGGGCTTTCGGCGTTCCGCTGTCTACCGCAGGCGCTCCGGTTATTTCGTCGGCGAACAAACTTTTCGCTGGGCTACGTATATACAGAACTGGCGTAATTTTTACGTCAACATGCCCCAGATATATAGCCACGGCCGATACTTTCTTCTAGTCTGTTAACTATCCTGATTTTGACATCGAAGTCCGCCACGTAGGGACTAATTGATGTTCCCTCTTACTTTCGTAACACCAATTTATCGGTTTATCGACCGGCTCGGTTGGCGATATCGGATATATACGATTGGAATTGGACGGGGGAATTTCTATCGAGGTCACACGTGAATTCCCGGTTAAAAGGGCAACGGTGACGTCAGGATGCGCCACTCGGAAGTGGAAACTGGGTGAAGTCTTATCGGTAGGGAGAGAGAGAGAGAGAGAAAGAGAGAGAATTAAAAGTGCGTCGAGGCGTCTCGCGCTACTTGGCAAACGCTCCGCGAGTGCTCCGGGGCAAACTGGATGACGAATCCTGGTGCGTCACGAACTCGCTCGAATGGCCAACTGCATTTGGCAGTAACCGGCCGGAAGCAATTTTGGCCAGAGTTGGTCTGGAAAGCTGTGCTTGGGAAAACAGACGCGCGAGAATCGGGAAAAGTGGCCAGCTTTCCGCGTAATTGGAGGCACTTCTTACTCGCGAGTATCGTTGCCCGGCGACATCGCAGCCATCTCAGTTGGAACTCACTTGTTGCTATGAACGACTTGTCCTCTACTTCGAGGCTCTTATTATGATAATCCCACGAATTATACCGCCATCGAGATATCGCGATACCGCGTAATTTCGTCTTAATTACACGTGAAATCTTTCCGAGGGTTTCGCGTCCATTCGGCGCCAGGCGTCGTTGAAACCTTCATAAATAGGCAAATTGTTCGAAATGAAGCACGTTTCGTACCACAGTCTCGTCCGACCAACACACACATAGGTATATATATATAACTCTCGTTCCGAAGTTATCGCTCCTGGGTAAATTAATTAACGTTTATGAAATCTACTTTCGACGTTTCCCAATTTGCATACCGTATCCACAAGGACATATTTTCAAACTAGTAGATGAATTTCAGGCAATCGGGAACATTCCGTGAAAATAAACGACGAAATTTTACTCGTCATGGAAAATAACTTCAAACGATTTACTTGAGCGTTTAACTCTTCTGTTCTCAAAAAATTCATATGGAATACATCTTGAAGATTAGTTACAAAGTTGAAAATGTATTTTTGAATTTAACGAAATTGATAATAAAATTAATATTTTTGTAGAATCATTTTATTTTAAAAGAATGTACGTCCAGTGTAAGAAAGAAGAGAATAGAGTCAGCGATCTACACCAATGAGCCGAAACACGACGTTAAGTTTCAGGCTGTAGGAGATCCCCGCGGGGGGTGAGAACCCGTGGCGGCGATTTTCACGGTCTCGCGCGTATAAAGTGGCCGGTTCTCGCTCGAGCGAATCTCGTCTGTATACATTATATACACACATTCGCGGGAAACCGAGCGAGAAGGAGGGACTGTATATATATTTTGGGTACGGCGTGTGTCTGACGGTTTGTTGACGTAAAAAGAGCGAGAGAGAGAGAGAGAGAGAGAGAGAGAGAGAGAGAGCGAAAGAGACTCTTCAAGAGAAATAATCCAACATCATGGAGCTAGAAAAAGAAAGGAAGAGAGCGAGAGAGTGAATTCTGTCACTGAAGAGATTCACTTCTGATTCCGTTTCTACCGAGAATGGAGCTTTAAAGAATATAGTCGATAAATAAAACGAAACTTCCACACATGCCGATCTATACGCGAGCACAAAAGGAGCCCGACTTTTGTTATATATTTAGTACATACATATATCTATATATATTGTATATTCGCGCCGCCATACATATCGGATTAATTCTCTGACAGCCGTGCAATTTTCGCTTTTGCCGGTTGTTCGACCTTCGCGAAATCGGTTTATATCCAGAGAGAGCGCGACTTCGATTGCCTCGAACGGAAAATGTTTTATTAATACACGTATAGAAGTGTGCGATGCGAGAAAAAGAGGATAGAGACAATGAAATTAATTTGCATTTTTCTCATTCTTCATTCTACAATTCATCCTATAGCAGAGTACGTGTCATCTTTGTTCGAACGGACAAAGGATCGTTCGTGAGAAATAAAAATTGATTGCGTTATTTGGACAATCCCGGTAGGAATATGCATAAGTTGAACGATCGAGGACGAGGAAAAATGAAATGAATTAGAACGATTCTTTAAAATTAAAAGCCATTTATTTTTTGGCAATGTTAAAAAGTTCCCGAACAGTGTGTCCTGCAGGGAGGGTTGTATCTCACGATTAACGCCGAAAAACTCATAATCGTGACGAGAGTCGTCCATAATTTCGCGGATCCCCCTATCGACGAGTTTGAGCCTCTCTTTCTCTCTTTCTCCCTCGTCCTTTCGCTATCTCGTGGACAACGTAGTGCACTCTCCCGCTCTCAGATAAGGCCTCTCCTCTTTCGCCTGACCGTTATATTACCAGGGCCATAATTATTATTTGTGCGGCAGGACCCGTCGTTCCTTCATCTTTTTACGTTTTATTTCTTTTTACCGTTCTCCGCCTTCGTTCGGGAGACGTCGAGAGAAAGAAGAAGCGAGAGGGAGAGAGAGAGAGAGAAAGAGAGAAAGAGAGGGAATGAGGTTGAAGCCCTCTTCTGTTTATCGAGGCGAGAGTGGTCTCGGTTTTGGACGGGACATCCGTAACTAATGACCCTGATAGCCAACTATCGCCCTCTCACCCATCTCCTTTTCACTCTCCTACCCACTTTTCTTCTTCTCGCCATTTGCTTTCTCTCTTCCTCCCTCTCTCATCTTCGTATCCTTATACACCTCCGCTTATTGTGTCCACGGAGGTCGAGAACCACCCCGAGACGAACGCACTTAATTAATTTTCCGTTTTGCGGCCGTTAGAATCGAAAAGCTCGTTATCTCGACTTATTACTCCACTCGCATCAACACCTACCCATCCCGCGTACTCCCTCTCCTTTCTTTTCGATATCGTCGTACGCAGCAGCGAACGGGGCATTCTTCAACCTCGTCGCCCCGTGACGTGAATAAATAATACGCGTGACGCCCTGCAAAGTGCGCCGACGAACGAAATTTCTTTCGCAAGTACCGGTCGATAGCGAATTTTCGCGCGATTTTTCGCCGAGTGGATTTCCATGGCATGCTCTTGTACGAGTTTTTCACGATTTAGCGAAAGGTTGGAAATTTTACGTTCGAGTCAACGTACATTGTGTTACTCAGTGAAGTAATTATCAAAATAATTCAGTGGGATATTTAATCCGAAAATCATATTTTGTGATACGAAAAATACAGCGAATAACGACATTTCTTTGTTTTAAATTCATGAAGTAGCGAATTCAAACATGAAAATCATAACGCAACTATCTTGTGTTGTATTTACAGTCACAGAAAATTCGACGAGGAAACTTTAACCAGTGATCCTCTCGGAAAGAGAATTTTCCACTGCGTAGTTTCGAGATATTTCAATTTCGAGAATTACGACGACTGGATAATATCGCGGTACGGAGTTCCGACGGAGACTATAATATCTGAATAATTAGTATAAATACGATTCGTGCGAGCGTGTAGTAAGAGTTCGATCGTTAATAATTCGAAACGTTCACCTCTCCCCCCCCCCCTCTCTCTCTCTCTCTCTCTCTCTTTCTACACGAACTTGAGGGGAGGAAAATCGAGTTTCGGAACGGAATAGTTGTACGAATAGTACATCCGTACAACCGAAGCGGGTACCCATTGTTGGCGAGTTTCGATCGTTGTTGACTTTTTTCAGAAATACCGCTCAATGCAAATATCTCGAAACGATTATTCAATAATTTACCGACGAAATAAGCGAAAATCGAGAGATCGATAATTCCAAATTTTCCAACGTTACAACGCGGTTTTCGTTCTCGGTTCTTCGTGCATTATCGATGCGAATTCCTGCTTCGAATACGCGTTAAGGGTCTCGCGTTTTCTATCGCCAGAGGCGTAATTGCGAATTCCACGTGTATAATCGAGACGTAATAATTAAGCAGCTATTCTTACGATCTCGTATCGCGTTATTGAGTGGTGGCGCCGATATATACGCGAGGTGAATCGAGGAGCTCGATCTCTGTATTCCATTTAAACGCGCGTGACTCGTTCGGAATGAAGCTATTCGCGTAACGACGTTATTGCTGCGCTATTGATTGTATTCTCCTCTGCGTGTTTATTTTTTAAGCGCGGCAGATGGAGGGGAGCGTTTAAATAACCAGCCGAGGCAATTATTCTTTTTACGCGGCCCCGGTAGCTCGTTAGATCGGCGAGAAAGAAACAGAAAATTTACGCTTGAAAACGCGAGCGATGGACCGTAAAGTCGCTTCGAATCACCGTTCGCACACTTTTCTTTATCTCCGCGCTATCTGCTTTCGATCATTTCCGCTCTAACGTCTTGAAATTTCGCGAGCTATCTCTATTTTTTTTATCCACCCTCGCTTTCTCTACTCTCGCAGTTTGTAAATTACGGTTCTTTATTGAGAGCGACGTTCGCTCTTCCCTCCCTCTTTCTCTCCCTTCTTTTTTTTATTCTTATTTCTCTGTTCGCGAACGTTAAATTACGGCATCTCGTTGGAATATTCTCCGGTACGGGGTGGATGAGAAAAAGGGAAAGGCAGGGCGGAAAAAAAGAAGGAGCCGGAGGAAGAGAAAAATTGACGTGGGCCAGGAAAAGGGCTGGATTAAAAGAACGTAAATTTCCGCAATTATACTTGGTTTACAAAACCATGCAATTTGATTTTCGAGTTTACGACGAACGACCCTCGTACAACGGTGGACGCGCGATTTACATTTCAGATCGGCGCACGTGTCGTGACGGCATATCGTTCCGCGGAGGCCTTTACGACATCGGATTATATGGTGGAAAAGCTTTCTGCTTGGAAGAAGGTGTAGAGGAAGCGAATACGCGCGCCCGCGCGTGAGAGAGAGAGGGAGAGGGAGGGAGAGGGCGAGAGACACACTCGCGTGATTATGCTAATCGCATTATACCAGCGGGACAAAATACCGAAATTGCATTTCCGTTCCGCACACGCGCCGCCTACCGCGCCGGGAAAATATTCGCGCGGTGCTATATATCAGGGCTGTGAAATCTCTTCGTATTATCTAAGCGTCTCGCAATTAACGTTTCGAGAGGTTAAAATTTTAAACCCCCCCGGTACGACGGCCATCGAACGTTTTCAACGCGGGCTGCGTCGATTTACGATCGATCGTTAAAATAATCCCGTGTACGCGCGAGAAAAGCGTATTACGAATGCCGGTGAGCACGCGTGAAACTACTTTTTATGTACGCCAAGTCGTACGGCATCGCTTTTATCGCCAACCTCGAATCTCTTGCTCGCGATTATGCCTTTTTTTCCACCCTCTTTTCTAGTAGAGATATTACGAGTTTTTGGCACACGTATATTTCCCGTCGAGGATATATCGCTACTTGTCACGCGCGGACTAATGACAATACACTCAAAATTTATTCCAGTTCTACACAATGTCGATACCGATTATTTTTTTTCTATTCGCTCACGCTGAACTAGCGTGTAATTGGATTTACTATGCAGACAAGAACAGATTCATTCCGGATAACAATCTGTCTCCGTGTACAATTCGTTCCTCGCAATTGAGTCTGTTTGAGTTTAAAAGTTAAATTATTTGTTATTTGAAAGCAACATATAATATTATCCCGAACTGATGACTTTTTGAATCGTTGATTCAAACCCGTATCTGTCGATTGGCCGAATGAAATAAAATAAAAGCACTTTTCGTATAGGTAGTACTGACCAATCGTCATCAGCCGCGAAAGAGAGAATTAGAATTGCAATTGAAATTCCGAAGAGCGAAATTACGAAGGCACGCGCGTGAGTCATGCCCGAAGAAATATACGTCGATACAGTATACGGGCGAGAAGATAGAGGGCAGTTTCGGCATCGATTCGAGCTGAGCCATTGATTATACGAATGCGCTCGAGTGCCGCCCTGTGATTTGCATAGGGCGATTAGGTCCACCGGGTCTGACATTAGCCGGCTTATATACACACACAGGCCGTCCATGTGTGCCGCTGTTTAGAACGCCTCGAGCACGTATCACGCGAGATTCGACGCTTCTTCTCCTCCGCAGGACGCCCACGCGCCTTTCCCGTACAGTCGATCGCCGTCGAACACGTAACGATTTCCACCACCGATAACAGAAAAATTGCCCGGTTCTCCATATTTAAAAATGAAAGACCGAGCCACTCCTTTTTGCTCCCCGACGTAGGATTTTTGCTATAATTAGCTAATACCGCCCGAGGTCGCGTAACGATCGAATATTCCCGTCGATAACTGTGCGGATTTTTTCTTAAGTTCTTAAGTTCTTTTGCGATCGGTGAATGGGTATTTTACCGAAAATCCTTTTTTAACGGGCTTCATTAGCCCTTTTTGCGTTAATCGTGAAATACAACGAGGCCTTTTTTTGCGAAACGAGGGTAGGATTAAAATGTGCGATCGGTCCCGAAGATCGAGTTTCGAAAGCGCGAAACGAATTACACGTGTATAGATCTAGCAACGTTAATCCAGACGTTTGTACGCGGGTAGCGAGGGCTGCGGATCCTTCTGTGGTTACAGTCATAACGTAGTTTCTCTCTCTCTCTCTCTCTCTCTCTCCCTCTCCTTTCTTGATCTGTGAAATACGCAAATACCTCGTAACTTGCGCAAGCAACCAACCGCGAGAGAGCAAGGGAGAGAGGGTGAACTAAGCTCGCCGATAGTCTCGGCCGTGTAATCCATATAGCCAAAGAGATAGAGAGGAGGAGAGAGAGAGAGAATAAAGCTTGAGGTAAGGAGACCCAACTTAACCCCAGGAACGATGTTTTGCCGCCTGAACGAGCTCTCTCTCTCACTCTATTCAATGCACACCGAGGTTACGAAATTGAAAACTTTCCCGACGATGCATTCGCACGTGGATGCAACCTCGTAATCTCGTTAATGCGATTATTTATTGGATTGAAAATAAATTTGTTATTACGCTCTTTCATTAATTGTAATCTGACGTCGACACGGAATCAGATAAATAAACAGGAAATTGTATACTAAAAAATTGTCAGAGATCGTGATACTCTTCATTCAACAGAAACCAGAATAGATTTCGTTTATATATATTTAAAAATTTGCTTCAATAAATTCAAAAAGAAATATTCTTCTATTTTTCTATTTCCTAAAATGATTCTTCAACTATTTTAGCTATGAAGAACGAAAAGCGATGTTGATTTAAAATAGCAGAAAGAAAAAAGAGGTAGAGGGATTTGACTCAATTGACGATCCGCAAAAGAAAGAAAAAAAGGACAGAGGAAATATCGAGATAAGAAGATCGTAAAGGCGAGAAGCGCCGAACGCCGAAGATATTCTCGCGTCGCGAATGCGTATGTTATTAGCTGCCTCGGAGGGCGAGAGGAAGAGAAAAGAGGGGGGAGGCAGTCGTTCTCGGGTCGATTTTACGACGTCCCAAAGCGACTCCATCATCCGGAGCTACTCTATTTCGTTCAATGACTAGCCATCAAGCAACGACCACCCCGAATATATTCCTCTCGCTCTCCTCTCTCGCTTGTTTCCATTGTTGATTAAAATTTATAATTCCCAGCGCATGCCATCTTCCGATCGTACAACCGATTGATTACATCCCATTGTTGCCATTATTAACAACAATTCTCGATGAATTCCATAAGAAGAGAATAAAAGTTGTTTCGCCTCAATTTGGTTTACCAACACCGAGAAATTTATTATCAGTGATAATTTCGAACGGTGAAATACGACGTCGGTATTCCGAAACGCACCTACACAGACGAAAATTCTATTCGACGTGCGCGCACCTCGGTACGTGTATTATATTTGGAATATCGTAGACAGGATAGAAGCCCTCGACGGTTCCGTGCGGCGCTAATAAATTACAGCTCGCGAAATCCGCATTATGGAATATCGCGAATTAATCCTGGACTGGGAAATATAACGGAACGTACAGTCCGGATTTTGTATTTTTTTTTTTTACATTTTTATATGTGTGTTTTTTTAAGCGATACGTATATATTTTCGGGAAAATTAAAATGAAATATCGACGCGCGGGAGTGCTAGCTTTTTTCATCTCGCAATTTGCGAATGTTGGGTGTGTTCGTCGTGTGCGCACGCAGACACAAACACCCATATTCATGTGTGTGTGTGTGTGTGTGTGTGTGTGTGTGTGTGTAGTGAGCTTTTGCACGGACGCCCAGGGCGCGCGTATCACGTCGAAGCGCGCATGCGCGCCCTGGTATCAATGCCCTCGCGACCGCTCCCGGTATTTCGGTCAGTTTCCACGAATTCAAAGGAGAGCGAGCAAGAGTGTCGGTGAGGGAGCAAAAAATATCGCAAATGAGGAATCAATGATGCAGATGATACGGCTGATTCCGATTGAACTTTTCCGCCCGATTGCGTGCAAGGTGTCGCAACCAACTTCTCATACACTTAAAACTTCAGTAGGAAAAGATTCAATTTCGAAAACTCGATAACTTACGATCCCGACCGACTGTTTTTAATTTCACGAATTCACCGAAATAATATATAACCCGCTCGACTAATATTACCTGATGATCGATACCGGACATCCAGGTCGACCTCGAGAAAAATTCTTGCGCGCGACCTCGAGTTTCGCGTGTAAAACGAGGTAAATATCGCGATCGGATCGAGAAGGCTGGAGAGAGAGAGAGCGAGAGCGAGAGATGGCGGGCGTGGCCGGTGTGCCGAAGAGAAAGAAAACTCGGTGATTCATGGGTCCGGTGCGCAACGACGGGCCCCAGAACCGTGTATCTCGATGACAAAATGCGTCTCTCTCGCCTCGCGGTGTAAATACGTATCGTGTGTGCGGGGAAGAGCGAAGAAGAAAAGAAAAAAGAAGTCCGGAGAGGGCAAAAAGGATCGCGATCGAACGCGCAGCTGGTGCAAAAACTTACCTCGCGTGTACCGAGATAGCTACCGTTCGTCCGTTTCGAAACGATTCCACCTTCATTTTTTTCTTCTCTTTACCCCTCGCTCTTTCCTCTTCGGTGTAAGAAGAGTGGACCAAAACACATACATATACCGAGCGTCTTGGTATTAGTTCAGTCGAAAGGATACTGAATTTTTTAATAAAACGTTACTCTTCACTTTCTCGTACGTTAAATGCTTGTCTAGTTCTTCAGGGGTTTCATTAACCAATTACGTACTACTTTTAGTCAGATTTGGTTGGATCGACCAACAGGAGCATTCATATTTGATAAAAGTATCAATTAATGTGTAAGAGTTAGCTCGCAGGGCTGAAATTGATTTTTGATTAGTTCAAAACAGATTTGAATTCGAAAAATGTGACGTAAGTCGACCATTAAAATATAAAAAGACTTTTTCTCTTGATATTAGACGGGCAATATTTATAAATGGTTTTACACGCTGCGGCCTTGATAAATTTACAATGTACTGTGTTCTATTTAATTTAGGAATAATGTCTCTGGCCTTGAGAATCGACCTCTCGGTCGCAAGTACGAAAGTCCACCGCGTATCCCCTCGCGGAGAAAACTTGTTAAGAGAAGAAGAACGCGTAAGTTATCAGAGGCCATGGCATTTTGTCACAAGCTCGAGTCCACCGGGAGCGTACTAGGTGCGAGTTTTCTTTCTCCGGCAAACTCTTCCCCTTGAGTTATCTCCTCTAACTTGTGAAAAAGAGCGGAAGGATGTAATACGTCATATATTACGTAATGTTACATCGTGATCGAATTTTCGAAATTTGCTCGCTTTTGATCGAAGAGCCATCGCGCGCTTTTTTCATGTCCCGACGAGTTATCGTTTATCGCTAGGATAATAATTCTCGCGGGTGCCGTTTCTTCCATTTGTATCCGATTAATTGAAGACACACGAGCTTAATGAAGATGCATACGCGTCGGCTGCACGCGACGCCGCGATAATTATCCCGTGTTTATCAAGCCTAATAATATCCCGGGACGTCTTTCGACGCGATCATCGATCAAAAGCCCGCGAAAACTCGCGACGTCTAATGGCCTCGGTCGAAATGCTCGCGGTCGTTATGGCCGATACTCTTCGAGTCGACTCGAAATGGATCATACGGGACGAAAAAGTCCTCAGTGGGATTCTATTATTTTCCACTTTCTTTATCACTCGTGCAATTCCGTCCACGTGGGCGTGAGTACATATAACTGCGGCGTAAGAAAACACGCGCTCGTCGGCCGTCTCGCGCGCGGAGCGAGAACAATCTTAAAGTGTCGTTAGGAAGTCATCCATTATGCACTCGGAGGGGGGGGGGG
>NCVS01000330.1:106521-138136 GCA_003055095.1 Goniozus legneri
GGGTACGAGGGGGAATAGCCCACGCCGGGATTCTCAGCTTACACGTTTCTCTCGTTCGCTATCTCGCAACACCCCCGCGCTCTTCTTCATTTTTTCGCGAAAACTGGCCGAAGATTTTCTCGAACTCGGTCAATGTTTCATCGACCCTTTGGAATTATCAACTCGAACGTTTTCTCCAACTCTACGTTCAACTATCTTGTTTCACGGATCTTCTGCATCGATTACGGTCATTTTTTCTAGCATCTTTTTATCGGCAACATATCACCGTTTTTCTGTTCGGTTTTATGAAACTCGAGATGAAAAAGTTCTCGCGTTCGAGAGTTTACGCTTACCCGTCATGACATTAAGTTTATAAAAATAGTATATTTTATATTTATATAGGTACATGCACACGTACGAGTGCGACGTGCCAAGTTACAACAACTCCGTCTAGTGCTCTTCTCTCCTTCTCCTTTTCTCCGTGGAATACGAAAGAAAGAACGCGATACTCTTACACGCGCTATCCTTAATGCATCGTCAAGTACGATTATCGTTGCCCCGCGTATTAGGATTCGCGTTACGGAATAATGAAAATAAATTTCGCGCGACAAGTCGTTGGACGAGGCTTTGCCTCTCATCTCTTTCTCTCTAGCGAATAAAAGAAATTATATAGCTCCTCTCGCGTATCCTGGGATGCTTTAATGGTAAACAACGGCGTCTTAAATCGTCGTTTACGTAAAATTTTGATTATACGCGAACGCCTGACTCGTTCTATAAATTCCAAAGGCTTTGCATTTGGAATGCGGAGCGAGTTTGCCGCAATTGAAACGGGACAAGACTCGAAATCGAGAAGTCTGATTCGCTCGATTATTGTCGTCTCGTTCGTGTATTATCTAGTTTGAGTTTATTAAAATATGCCTCTTTGAAGCGATATTACTCTGATCTATTTCCGTTTCTAATTCCGTTCCCGAAATTCGCTTACTATGTATCCGGATGATCTTTATAGGTACTACCGAATTCACGCTCTCTAACTAGTTTTTAGTCATGCAAAATAGAGTCACTTGAAAACTTTTATATTAATTGTTTCCATTTATATTAATGGTATATGGAAAGTTGAAGAGAATTGTGCGAGATATGACCTAGATAATACGAGCTTGCGAGCTCATCGCACTGCAGACTGATGGCCCGTCATTACACAGAACACGTGACGACAGCGCTGCGCTATGTCTATGTACAGAGATCGTCCTAAGCGCGTTTGAAATGGATCGCTAAGCTAATTGCACCAAATTTGGACACTATAACTAAATTTCGTTTTCCATTGTAATTCCCAACATTTACAATGTGAATATGTAGCGAGAATTATATAACTATTATACAAGTTAAACATTTCTAACAATAATTGTTTATATTTCTTTTATGGAGATCGGAAAGTATGTATTCGAAGTATCGTTTCGTGAAAAATCAGTAGTATTGATATTTTGAACGGAAGTCGAACGAGCCTCCCTAACGCCGGGCAAACTCGCTCTTCGCGAAGAGGAATCGTGAGCGTTGGTAGCCGGGCCGTTAAACTCCTTATCGGCCCCGTGATACTCGCCTACCTGCCGTACACCGAGATCCAGATTCGCGCTCGTCGATTTTACGATGGTTTCCCCGATCGTCCTCGGACTCGGCCGATAAGCCCCGTACATCGATCGCAAACGGAAAAAAATATATCGCGTTCTCGCTCGCCAGGAGAAACTTTGTACCCTTTTTTTTTTCGTTTTCACGGAACGAGGATTGAACGCGACGTCTGGGAATCCAAGTTATCGATATCGGATGACGATTTTCCCGTTTCGCGTATGAATGTGTGCGTAGTTGTTTCTCTCGTGCAAGGACACCGTCGGGTACTGTATCTTTGGCGAAAAATCGGCGACAATTTCACTTCGCTCTACCCGATTTTTCAATTTTATTTCGCCGAATTTTCACTCGTCCCGGGCGATTTTTCATCGGCTAGGGGAATAAATTGATCCCGCGGGTGACGAATACCGCGACGAGAAAGTCTATTAGCGAAATGACCGTTCACGATTTATCGTTAATATTGTTTCAAAAAGTTGCAAGTTGATTTTCATACACTCGCAATCCAGTAAAATAATTGTTAGATCCGAGAGGACGATAGAAAATTTTATACAAAATTGTTCTTTTTTTGAGTAAAATATTGTTTCGACGGTCTAACTAAACGACGGTAAACTAACATTCTCGATTTAAACATAATTTTTCACGTTATCGACTTACATCGATGAAAGCCGACGTCACTCTCAGCGACGAGTCGAATCATCCGCGGAGACAAGTCAATCATGACGGAAAACAGTTTTCCCCAGTTTCTCTCCCACTCGCGCACCACTCTCGTCGAAACCATCCACCCTCCGCAACCCCTTCTCAGCTTGGGGAGCTTCCTCGCTCACGACAATGGATCGGGCAATCTACCTGCCGAACTCGATCATCGGCGGCTCTATTAACGCGACATTCGCCGTACATCGTACCACCAGCCACCCCCCGTCGATCGATATTGCCGGATATTGATTTCGAATTAGTAAGATTGTCAGACGAGCGCGAGACCGAGAGAAGTGTTGTTCGCGATACCGCGCGTATATAATTATCGTTTCGATGCGCGAGCAAGCCAGACGGCGATGTCTTCCGCGTGATTTCATACGGCCCTCTCACGCGAGAAAGAATGTACGAAGGCAGTACAGTGCGCTTCAAAACTCGATTCGAAATCGAGTGTTGCAATTCAACCACAAAGAAATACCTGAATAAAGGATATCGATACGAATAACCGACGTATCGATATGTCTTTTGTAATTGGTAATTTTATCGAATTTATATATTCGAACATTTTACTGGTTTATTTTATTCAACTTTTGAACGGCGCTATATCGTTCTCCGTACTCGACCCGGCATTATGCTGGGCGCTTTCGAGGACCCTGTTATTTCACAGGTTGATTCTCCATTTCTTTCCTTTCCCTACCATTCTCTCTCCCGTTTTGCATTTTCCGTCCGTTTCGCGAGGGCGCTAAGAGAGCCTCATCTTGCTCTCTCTCTTCCTCTCTCTCTCTCTCTCGCTCGCTCGCAATTAGGTACTGCGTTGATTTATGGCGCAAGAATCGCGGTTTAATGCACGTTATACACCGGGAATTTTCGAGTGGCTATCGCGTATATCGACGATTATATCGCACCGCTTCTACGATCAATAAGTTCGAGCTCCCTCGTTGGTATGCACACGTACCTGAAACAGAAAAGAAAAGACGAAACATGAGTAATCTGTACACAGCGGGATGAGGAAAAATTCGAAAAAATAATCGGTATCGACGGTATATAAGCGATACAGGAAATTAACGATAACTATCGATACACCTTTTTATCTATCCGTATAGATCTCGAGATGAGAATGGTGGCTCGTCGATAAAATAGCACCGTTAAAAACACGACGCCGTTATAAATTGCAATATATATCTATATACGCGTATGGAATCGATATATATAGAATGAGTTTTAAATACCGCAAGGTGCGCCAGGATGATACATCCAGAACGGGATCTCGTTTATATCGGATGTAGGCTGTGTGCCTCTTATTTGTTCGTGCTGCACTTTTACGAGTCGTTCGCTTCTTCGCCGTTTCTACTCGTTTAACGTGGGCGTCACGGACGTCGCGCGTCGTAAAGGAGCTACCGTCTACGTATGATATATCGCGAATCTTTCACCGAATCAAAGTTCAAATGCAAGAAAAGTGCAGCTCGTGAAAGCCAATTGTACTTTCAAAAGAGATTTTATTCTCATCAATTTTTTCGGCCGTAGCAATTTTTGACGAGGATAAATTTTCTCGTATCTTATACACGTCCGTCTATACCAGAGACGGATAAATTCATATTTATGAATTTATGTACCAAAAACGATCCAATTTATTCGAGACAATACGAATGGACATTTAGTCCGGCTGCAATTTCGCGATGTGAAAATGAGAAAATCGAGTCGAGCCACGGAGGTTGGGGAATTCCCGTCGAGAGACGTGGATCGATGAATAACAGTCGAAAACTCGCGTCAAAAAATTCAAGCTCTATATGGGAGAACGCAATGCTCGAGATACCCAGTTAGGGAGCGAGAGGTTACAATAAATATCATGCTATAGCGTGGGTCGTTTATTCGCGTTGCGGCGAACAAGCGCGCTGTGATAAATCATATTTATCGACAACTATCTTTCCGCATTTTTTTTACCTCGCAGGCGATGCCGAAATAAACAAATCGAATTAACGCGTTATTATTTATTGGATTCGTCCTGAATCAACGGCGACAGTTGCTATTTTAGAATTACTCTCCGCCGAGTGAATATTTATTCGAATGCAGAAATGTTCTGCCATATCGCGTACGTAGGCTTCACGCCCATTCGGAAAACTGTTCTCGTAAAGGTAGAGAAGAAGGAGAACAATCAAGGTTCCCGGGGACCAATCAACGTTGCGCCTTCGTTTTTCGTCTACGAAAAAGCCGCAAGACCGGATTGAGCAGTTTTCTGTCTGGTGTTTTATTCAAGCCGGTGGGTCTATAAGAAATTCACGGACTTCTTTCCCGCCAGCCGAAAATCTTCCTTTATACCGCGAGAGAGAATAGAGTGAAAAATTCGGGAATTTTTGCACGAGCGAACAGCCCTGTATACGTATACGTAGACAAGTGACTGTTATCGATTTCGATTTACGCACGACTCGTTTGTTCCGTGCAAAATAGTTGCCGATTTTACGTGTATAAATTTTTTGGCGTGTAAACAGAAATAGAATGTTTTTTTGTTCGCTGCATGTCGGAAATTAGAATACATGGAATTCCGGAAAATGGCTGTGTTATATATTTCTCTTTTCCTCGTTCCCTTATTCGTACGAACGGTACACGACGAATATTAAACCGAAAACAAACGTTTTCGACAACATGAATTATATCTTTTATTTTTTCAGCGTTTCGATATATTTTAATGGATAATACGAATCAACAATAATGGAGAGAATCGAAAGAGAAAATTCCAAGGGGTATTGCGCGTCTCGCAGTCGCGAAAATAATGAATCCGTTCCACCGATCGATGGTACCGTGACGAGAGTTGTAATTATCGCGAATCGTAATGGCGCAAGAAACGTAGGGAGCGTGACGCAGTAACGATATGCGCGATCGGAACTGATTGGCCCGTAATTACAATCCTGCCATTCGGAAAATTACCGACTCGAGTATGATAAAACGACTCGTTGACGAATTCGCGCCAACAATTTGGATTAGCGCCACCGATGTGTCTCTCTTTATTTCGGCGCGCGTGTAACGGAGCGTGCTGGAAAAAAATACGGATAAATGTACCGGGCGGAGTGAGAGAGGAGAGAAAAAAATAACGAGCCTGTAATTCATCAACTTTAATCTCGCGAACGCGACACCGGTGCGCGCTAGACTGAAAACGATGCTTCGCGTATAAATGAATCGATCTGTTACGAGGGGAAGGAGGGAGGGATTCACTTTAACGGACAACTCACCAAACGAAAGTGACGCAACCGGATATCGCTGTCGGCGAGCCCGCGCGACGCGTCGGAATAGGGATCGACGTGCATTTTAAACGATATATATGTGAATACACATAAAGGGTGTTCTGAAATGACCAAATGGCCTTTCACTACTGAACAGCTTGCTAAATTCTCAATAAAAAAAAATCGTTTACCGTAGCGAAATTCAACGCAATGTTTTTGACCAATGAGCATTTTTCGTCAGCCTATATGTACAATTTTCTTGTTCGAAAATCAAGAAGTAAAATCGATGTACACTTTCTCTGAAGAAAATACATCCAGACAGAATAAACGTTAACGTGGAGTGAAATTACCAAAAAAGGAGTACGTCAGAAATTGTACATGTGGCAAATAGATGGAGGAAAAGTTTTTTGTATAAAATTTCACGAGTTGTCGACTACTGAAAGAACGTGCGGTCGTTTTGTAGTGTCCCGTGTATTCACGTGTTGTGTAGATTTCTACGTACAGAGAGGTACGAAGCCCTTTCCATTCCGAAATCAATTTCCATTAGTCCGATTAGTTCGATTCATTTCGCGTCTCCGCGCGCGCATTAGCACTGTCGCGCGAAACCGAAACGCGAGTTACGCGCGATTTATTTATATTCCGTCTCGCGGCCCATGACGTACCAGCGAGCGGTCGTTTGTCACGCGATAGCGTGGTTCCTCGCTCGTAGAAATCGCTTGCGTTTCGTCGTTAACGACCGTGAAATGTGTCAAACTATACTATAGTTTTACAGCTCTTATTTCCACCTTAATTTATATCATTGTTTGCGGAATGATTTTGGGTTTGAAAATAAACTTTTTCCGAACAAAGTTAAAAATATTTTGCTTTTTGGTAGATCATTCGACCGCTGCCGTTTTTTTAGTCGATTCCGATAATAATTTTTTGTGGCATAGAACAAAAGCAAAAATAAAATACAAAATTTGATCTTCGTGCGCAGGCTAATTTATATCGAATCGAGCGCAAAATTTTAAACGATAAAGAAAAAAAAGTGAAACAACCGAGCGGTGAAAATCCAAGCGGACTCGGCGTTATTTCTATTTTCGCACGCGCTCCATCGACGCCATATTCAGCGTGAACTTTAATACAGGTAGGAATGACCTTTCGCGCGTATCGCGCGCGCACACCTCAAGAGGTAAACCGAGGAATAACGCGCGACTCGCGTAATATACGGCGCGAGTGCCGTACGAGGTCAAAAAGCCAGTATGTAGATTTCTCCCCGACGCGCTCAACTTCTCGGCTTGGCGCACACTGTGTGTGCATCCTCGAAAGCGCTCATTATTCGGCAAAAGTTATAAACATATCATAACGGTAATTCTCATTAACTCTATGTGGGACTCGAATTGGGGAGGATGAAATTCCAACAGTAAACGCGAAATTGCGCCTTTCGCGCGGCCAAGAGTATATCTAAGCACTTTTCCTGGGAATGGAAAAATCTTTCGTGCGGATATGCGAAGATGATAAAAGATATAGGTGGAGTCACGTGTGGAACGAAGAGGTTACCCTAACCAGCGCAATTAAAGCCACGGAATCCCCTCGTCGAGATAAGGTTTGCTTTTGCAGCCGGAGAAAACGCAAAAAGAAAGAGAGGGAGAGAGAGGTGGGTAGGGCGAGAAGAAAATAAAGACACGCGAAGACAGATAAATAGGAAGCGAAAGCAAGATGGTACCACCGCGCAAACGGGATAAAACGTAGAAAAGAGACGGAGAGGGAGACGAAGAGGACAAATAAGACGAAAGCGTATATATAGGACTCGTTCCGCTCCGGTTGCTCGGAGGGGCTGAATACCGATAAAAACTGTCGCGCTATACGGAGCTCTATATACTTAATTAATGATATTGCAATTACCTACGCCATTGCGGAGAAGCTACGCACTGGTTGGATACGCTATGGTCGTGTTTGCCAGACTTCTATTTATTTCTGAGCCTCTCATCTTTTTCGCCTCTCTCCTCCCCTCTTCCTCTCCTCAAACATCCTTCTTCTCTCTTCGAATTACAAACTATTCGATAAAAAATTTCATTCCGCGCCATTTTTTCCATCCACCGTTGAAATCCTTTTTTCAAGACGCTAAACTATCGAGACCCCTCCTCGATTTTTATTTTTCAAAGCCCCGTCTCTCTCTATATTGTATTTGCCTCGTTTTTATTTTTCCCTTTTCGCCGACTATACGCTCTTCGGCATACACGTAGACGCGCCCGGGTATAAAGCATATTCGCTTTGTGCCGCGAAAATCGTAGAGTCATGCGCTTGACTGGGCCTCGTGGACCGGCTTTGTGTTATATAGCAAGGATATATTCAGAGAAAGAGAGTGAGCGAGCGGGGGAGAGGGAGAGGAGAGAGAGAGAAAAAAAGGAAAATGAGAGAGTCTCGTTAATCGACTCGCATAGCGGGAATCGTTCGGGGTTAATAAAGGTGGGTTGTCCGTCAACCTTTCGATAACGTTTCCGAGCGCGAAACGCGACTCGACGTCCGATGAGTGCGCGGAACGCGATGCGGAATATCGCCGCGAGCTTTTTGTCCCTCGCTCGGGACTCTCTCGCTTATCGTCTTGTATAACGAAGCGAAATAGCCCATATGACACCCGCGTGCCCAGCGGAAATAAATACAGCCGACGATTATATATATACGAGATTCCGAGTGTTTCGCGAGATGAAGGGGAAATTCGATAGGATTGGTAATTTTTTTTTTCACCGGCGAATTTCAGCTTGCGTCGCCTATTCGTGTAACGAGTCGGTATGCGGGACGCGGATTCTCCGAATTCCGAGTCTTGGATTCTCGCGAGGGTCTCACGCAACGAGAGGGAAGATAATAGGAGTCGTCTATCTACAGATTTTTCTACATTCGAGATTTCGCATTAGCCGTGTATTCTTCTAAGCGGTAGAAAATTTCGTTACTCGAATATTTTTCTCCGCTTGTCGAACATTAGGCGAGAAGGTCTTCGGAAAAAAATCTCTAGAAACGTTTCAGATACGCTCACGGGGAATCACGGCATCCCCTGTCTGGCAAGTTCGCTCGTTCTCTCTCCGTCGTACGCGCTAATAGCCACTATCCCGCCGTCCCGAACTACTAATTAATTCAATACATCGGACAAACTTATCGATTGCGATGGAATTATATACCGGAGACTTAATATCCACTCTGTCGATTGTTGTACAGCGGCTGCCAACAATAACTCGATTACATCGCTCGATCGTGATGTATTTCGGTAATATATCGCCGATACATTGCAGTTTGATCTGACCGAGGCCTCTCTCGCTTATTCACAGCTATAGATCAAGCTCAAAGTAGTTGGCGCACTTGACGAACTTTATCGGGAAAGGAAACGAGACTGATCGTCTAGGCTGGAGCGGTAAATACACGCAAAATATCCGTATAACGAACCGACAATACGAGCACTATCGAAATTGCAATTTATCGGGCTCGATGGCTATTTTCAGTTTGTAAAAGTGAATTTTTTTCATCTGAAATTGCAATAATTCAAATCTGGTTCGGTCTCTGCAACGTTACGGCAATGCGAAGTCGCGTATATCATCCAAACGCGAGAGATAGTCGGAAGACCGAAACTCGTCCCGCCTATACGCGAGCGCGTTATCGGTACCGCGGACTCGTCGATCACGCTCTGCCGCGGATCGTACATGCGTGTGGGACGCGAACGTGGAAGGAAAGAGAAAGAGAGAGAGGGAGAGAGAGAGAGAGAGAGAGAGAGTGGATTCGCTATAACGCGTCGCGTCGATGATGTTATTCGCCCAGCAAAGGACAACCGCGCTTATATTTTACGGCCGACTCGTTCAGTCGCCATATTTTTCTAGCTTAATTGAGTTTTTCGATAACCGCTCGATATTCTCCACGGTGAGCGTCTTATTCTCGAGCTAAAACGTGTATCGCGACAATAAAAGCAAAACGATCCAGAATATCGTAACCGGAATATTTCTCTGTCTCTGTCTCTCTCTCTCTCTCTCCCTCTCTCTCTCTCTCTCTTTCTATCCCCCGTCGCAATACCACGGTGGATGTTGCGGAGGTTGCGCTATGCCATGAGCGCTTGGGAAAAGATATTCGATCCGAGATTAAAATTACAACCATCAGTCCAGGTCTTATCGGCTTGGGCGCAATTAGTAAAGGCTTGAGTAATAGTCGCTGTATGTACCGAGCGAGAGAGATGAGAATACACAAGAGGCAGTTTCGAAAAGAGGATAACAAGATCGAGATATGCCAGTTTGGTATCGTAACGGACACACACAACTTCTGTCCCCTTCCGGAAATCGCTAAATACGGATCGTCTCTGCTCAAAGGCGTTTGGCTGAAAATCTAGCCGATGTTCGAAACGGTTCTTCTTATTTTTCCGCAGAATACTCGATTATCGATTTATTCCGAATTTTCATCTACGAAGAATTTATGCTTCATAAATTCCAATACCCATGTATCGATCATAAAATTCAGTCTCATAATTCATATTTGAATGGTTAGCAAAAGCTGTAAACAGCTCGAAAACTGTGTACCTGGTTTCGAAGCCACCAAGGACTTTCTTTTCCCGAATTTCGGTATTCGAATTCCAGGTTTCAAGGACACACGTTAATCCTAGTACAATCTGTATAGGAAAGAGGATGCATTTCGCACCCGGTAGCAGAGTGTACGCGTGTACCCCAGTGTTATCTGCAGCCACCCTTCCCGATCCTCCTTACAGGGTACTCTATTCCGTTCTATCGATCGGCGGCTACCGACGTTTGCGCGAGAGCGGAGGTGGACGAGGTGGTGAGGAGGGCCGCATTACATGCAAACACCACACACGACAACACGCACACATATCCACATACACACACACACACACACAGGGCTCTCGGGCGAAACTGCTCCGGTATCTCCCGATCGTTGCAGCAACGGCCTAACAACGGCAGTTAATGTCCGCTCGGTACCCCGGTACCCCGGGTACTTCGTAACCCAATGAACAGATACAATCGGAACATAGATTAACTGCAATATAGACCTCGCGTATCCACGTTCTCCGAGACTCTTTTACCATCCCTCTCCTTCCGTCTCTGTCCCTCCCGCTAATCCCTCCCCCTCCCCCCGGAAGATCCGCTGAATCTAATTGAATCGAATTAGATGCGTGTATTACTTACAACGAGGCTTAACGATCGGGAACCTCGTGTCTCGCAATCCCCAACCTCTTGTTCCGTGATTTTCGCCCGGATAGCCCATCGATTTTTACCGAATCCGCGGATCGATTGCCGATCCCGCATCGGGATTAGCCACTCGCTCGCTAATTTTACCATCCGCGTACAGGATTTTATTGACTACCCAGCGTGTACCGGTGAAAATTCTTTTCTCGATTAAATTTTATGTCGGTAGACTTTTTTCGCCTCGACGAGAAAGAAAGAGAGGGAGAGGGAGACGAAGCGCGAGCTTCGATATGTAAATGCGCTCCCCGGTCTTATTTACGCGCGGCATTCTTTAATTAGCGGAATGAACGGTAATAGGCCAGGACGAGAGCGAGGGAGCAAAAAAAATTCGTAAAATGGCTCTTTACGCGCGTATCGAGCGGGACGAGAGTCTCATTTTTGTCAGGTACTCGTACGACGATATATTTCAGGATGAGGAGTCAGCCGGGTATCGTTTTCGGTATTTTCGGTGCCAATAACCGTTCTTATCTTCTGGTACCCTGGGCATTTAAAGGGAAAAAGGACCGGCTCCGAGCGCCGGACACGCCAAAGGAAGAAAAAAAAGCGACACTTTGGAGAGAGAGACAGCAGACATACCTGTATACCGGTATACCGGGTGGCGCCTGGTTCAACTCTCGTCGAACAAATTATTATCTGTCCCGGAACAGGTGATTCCGAATATCCTGTGTTCGTTCCGTAGAAGCGAAAGAGAAACCGAAAGCTCTATTAAGACGTCCGACCCGAATTCCATTGGCCCGGGAGCGTTAATTTATCCTAATTCTATCGCCCCTGGTGCCGGTTAATTAAAATTGAAATATCATGGCTCTCCTCAGTATACAATAACTCCGCGGAGAATTTGAGAATTTTTATTCGACGATAAAAAAAGGTTCGTCAGTCGTCATCGCTCGATCTCGTCCAGATATCGACGTGACGCGGCTTATCTTTCGGCTCCCTTCCACTTTCGGGATACCAAAGAGGACGACATTCTTGTATACCGGGTGGCGCCTAGTCATCTCGCGGAACGAGTTATTATCTCGGGACTGGGAAAAAAGGAACGAGAGCTCTCGCGCCGACCGCAAAACGTTTGGAAATAATCGCGCGACGACGCATTTTACAGAATGTCTGAATTACGATCTCGGAAGGTTCTCATCTCACGGAAAGAGCGCGAACGAACCAGTGGGATAGATCTCGATCCTCGAATGCGATATTCCGGATCGTTAGATGCTTATCTCCTCGACGTTTAAGCTCCATGATTTAGCGAATTTTTCTCGCGGGAATTCGTGTCGGATGGATATATCGTGAACAAATATTATGACATTGATTATATTCGATCGTGAGATTCTGAGGATTCGACGGAGGTACAGAGAGGGAATATAGGAATTTTTCGATCGGGTTTTTTAATTGGTCGTCGAGAACAGACTGATAAAGAAGGATTGAAGTTTCCGGTATTCCATCGCGAAAAAGAGTCAAGCGTCGATTGAACGTGCAAACATTCCATGGATTTCATTGATTCTTAAAAAAGCCCACAATCACCTCTCGACTCGCACAAAGGGAATGATGAATCGAGAATGAAACGGTCGGGATTAATAATATCCATTCGGCGAGTCACGATGAGTTCTCGATTCTCGTGGCGAGCACGAAAATCACGCCAAGAGAGACGAAAGTCGTGCGCGTGCGAACAGCCGTTATTTATGCAAATGGAACGTTAACAACTTTTATGAAGTTTTATAGTCTCGAGCCGAAGAGAAAGAGGGAAGAGAGATATTCCGCGGGGAGAGGTTGTTACTCGGACGCGCGGGAATAAAGTGCGACCGTGGGTGGTTGGGTGCTCGCCTCCGGGCCACGCGATCCCCTTCGCCCCTCTGCCTCTTATTCTCGCGGAAGCTTGCCAGTTTAAGAAACGACCGCGCTTTAAGCTTCGACCCCTTCACCCCCTCCTATGATACTCGCCAACAAAAATGAACTTTCGTTTCAGAATTGCTGAGAGAGAAGAGGAGGGAGGAGAGAGAGAGAGAGAAGGGTCGGATCCGTAGTCAGGGGTATGTCGAGACAAACTACTCAATTTTACCTACGTACTTGACGCGACGGAATATAACCTCGTCCTTGAGAAAGGAAAATCTCTATCTCTCTCGCTCCCGCTCTCGTCATCTCGTTTTTACGTTCTATCACCCCTTAGATGTACATACACAGTGTGTCTCGAAATTTTGCCGCGCAGTTTTAAATGGCCGAATTATTCGCGACATTTTAAAACAAAACGTCTTTTACCGCTACGAAATTATAATCCATTTTGGGTTAGAACCATTTTTTATGGCCAATCAGAAATGACTTTTAATATAACGGGAAGATATATTTATCGACTATAAATATTTTCAAGAGAATTGGAATGTATTTTAGCCATACCGGTAACAGAACTATAAGTCATTCATGACTGACAAACGAAATATCGAAATAACTCAAAAACCGTGCATCGTACGAAATAATGGAATAGAACATTTTATTTAGAATTTTGCGAGCTAACTACGTACAACTATTCTGGGACACCCAGTATATAGTATATAAATATATATATATATACATATATTATATACATAAGCGCTGACGTCTCTCTCGCTCGACTCACCCGATTCGCCTTCGGGCGAAAATTCAGCGGAAGTTGCCTCGCCGCGATTTTTCTTTCCCCCTTTCTCGCTCGCTCACCTCGTCTCCTCTCGCAAACTTGAATCTCGTATTTGAATTTATATCGAAAGAAGATTAATGGAGATTTTCTCGAATTACTTTGGGTAGGGGTAGTACTGCATCGGGGCAAGTGGATCGGAAGAGAGTCCTCTCTCTCTTTTATCCCCCAACTTCATCTCAACTTTATCCTCTTTTTATTTTTGTCTCTCATGGATACGAAATCACAGTGGAAGAGAGAGTACGCTCGAAAAGTTGTCGTATTAATAATTTCCCCGTGTGTGTTGGTAACCGCCGAATAGTCAAAACCGGAAGAGAAATTATACGCGAGTTTTTCGTCGCGAGAAACGAGCCGGGGTCGTTGACTCGAAGTACGGGAGGAAAAATGAAGAGTACGCGCGCTTCAAAGTTCTAGGAGGAGAACGAAAAGAGGATAGAGATAGGTAGAGAGGCTCCAAGGTTATATCTGGAAGAAGAGAGATACACGAAAGGGCAGATAACGCGCGATCGCAAGCAGGAAGAGGTTGAGAGCGAACGAGAAACGGCCAGCGAGAGAGAGAAACGTTTATGCATATCTCAGGAGTCGATTATCGTCCTCGCGATCGTACTTCGGGAACTATCGTTATAACCTAGCCTAACATAGCCTTTATTCGCCTTCTCTCTTTCTCTATCTTTCTCTCGCGAGCATATCGTTCATTCCATTTTTCCCCAGCATTATTTACTCGTTAAATCACATGACTCGATACCAAATTAAGATTAAATAAATTACGCGCTAGAGCTCCCAAGGTATTCCCTTTAACGATCTCGCACCTAGCAGGTGGTAGATTCCATTCGAATACAGAGCCATTCACAGACGCGAATTATATTCCGAATCGGTACGAGGTTCGGTCTTTGCAGATGCTCGCGACCGATTCGAGAAGATCGTCTCTTCCGGGTGACGCGTTATTATTTATTATTTTATTATTTACGCACTCGGCGTATCTTATCCTCGTTGTACGGGGGGGATTGCCGCGTAATTTTTATCCGCGTTGAAAATTCCTTCGTGGTGCACGCTGAATGCGTAATATCCCTCTTTATACCGCACAAAAACGAAATTCACAAAGCAAATTTTTCGCGAACGGAGGAGGGGGTTGAAAAAAAAGACAACAGAAGAAGTAACTAGCAACAACGCGGGACAATATAAAATACGCGGCTTTCTCGCTTCTGCGACCGTCAGACTACCCTGCCCGTTCTCTTTTTCGTACTTCACCCTCGTATTCAGCGGCAAAGTTAAATAAAATTTATCTCGCTCGGCGCAGCCTCCGCGGAATTCCGGCGCATTCCGACGAGTAGACGCAGGAGGTGCATCCGGGGTTTGTTGGACCAATGTATATATGTATATATATACTATACTATATATATATATACATCTAGAGTTAGTGGGAGAAGGAAAAAGTGGGGGTGAGAGACGACAGGTCGGAGAAAAACGAAAGGGAAGGGAGAGGGTTGAACTCGAGGGGGGTCGAAAATGTCGCAATGCGCTCGAATTGTAACTCACGGGGCGACTTTTCCGTATCTACCATTCATGGGACGTTTCTCACTCGTTCCTCGTCGTATAATCTCGATGTAATACCCCCGTTCTCGCGAATTATTCTCGCTTTTTTCTCGTATTTCGTAAATTCATTCTCTGTAGGCTATTGTTGTTAATGGAAATGGGGAATTTCAATACGAACGAAAGGGGTTTGTTAAGAGGCTTGAAATAGCTGATTGAAATCTATCGAAAAAATTAGTAATTGAAATTGAATGTGACAAAATAAAGCATATACATATACTATATGTATATATGTATGTATGTACAATGTACTCTTTTTTTTATCACTTGGCGAACAGATTCGATCAATTATATTCGTATAATCGTGATAAAATTTAATATTAAGAAACGTACGCAATATATTCGAGACGCATCTAGGATATTTGTGTAAATTTCGCGAGAGGAAGACGCAAAATGGATGGCATCGGGGAAAATTTCGAGACGATTTGCTCTTTTGTGTCAACCCACTTTGTGGTTTCGATCTTCCATGTGGATTTTCGATTTCTACCGCGAGATTAGTCCAAGTCTCCGTTTTTCTTTTTTGGCAGTACAGATTTTGCGTTTTTGCGGAATTAATTCGTAATGTTCGCTTTAAGCTCATCTTGGAGGGTTGATAGAAAGCGACCGAAAACCGAGTTTAATCTCTCACACGATTCGAGACCAAGCCAGTGACGTCATCAATTATCGACGTCCCCACATTCGACTTTGACTCGGATTTCCTAAATAATGCTCTGGTTCATGTAAACTTTAGAATTCCGCAACTACATTATTAACGTTATCTCTGAATAATTTAGATATCTCAACGCGTAATCAGCCTCATCGAAGAGGAATTATCGGTCGCGAATAACGTGTATATTTCATCGCTCTCGACAGATTTGCGCCCCAACGCCCATGAAATTTAATCCCTAAAGCTAAATATAGTCCTAAAAATCACATTGTACTTACAAATTTTCTAGTCTATAATATGTAGTATTCACGTTACTATAAAGAATTAAAATTACGAAAGTTATTTTAATGAAATTTAAAATAAAACATCGGTATAAACTGTCCTTTTTGAATTCGCTTTTTGGTCCAGCGATTTGTACGATTTTATACTCGAAGCTTTTAACGCGGCGATTATCGCGGTAAGCATTATAATGAAAGTCATCTATGGGTCTCTCTCTCTCTCACTACCTTTTTCTTTCTCGCGAATATAACGCGGGTGGGCCCGTAAAGAGGCCCGGCCTTAATTACGCGCCCGTATAATCCGCCATTGATTGTGAATTTAGTGCACACCTCCGGAGCGGTATATATACTTTTAAGACTTCGGCCGAGCCGTAAAGAGCGTCTCGAATGTGCGTTACGGACGTCGAGAGGAGAAGAAGAGGGAGGAGAGAGAGAGAGAGAGAGAGAGAGAGAGAGAGAAAGAGAGAGAAAGGAAGGGGCAACCAATCGTTAGTTCTCGGTGTTTGCCTCCGACGCCGAAGGAAAAGGAAGCTTTACTTTCGCGTGAAAAACGATCCAATAAGAATTGTGGTAAGTACCGTACTATAACCCCCTCGTCCACCTTTTTTCTTCCTTCTGGTTTCTTTCGTTCTTTTTTTTCTTTCTTACTCGACCATTTTTTTACGCAGGTACACCGCGCCACTTCTACGGGCCGTTCATAGGGAGAGAGGGAGAGAGTGGTATCCATTACCGGAGCGCAAACACGTAAAAACCGTATACCGAAGCGCGCACCATGAATACACGCCTGCCGATTTTCGTCCCGCGAACGATTTCGCGAAATACCCTTTTCGACTGTGCAGAACTAATAAGAGAGTGAGTAAAAAGAGGAATAAACCGCGAAGAATATAAATTGATCGCGAGTTATTTCGCCTGACGTCTATGTGAACGCCTTATAGTGTTCTCTTTTTATGATCCCGAGCCGAAAAAGAAGTCGGTGAATTTTGATTTTGGTTGTTAGTGAAAACCGATAGAAATTCGTTCGAATTTCTGGCTGCCTGAATAAATACAGATATGCAAACATATGCACTTATAGGGAGTGTCCTGGAAGGACCCGCGAGTCCTCCGAGTAGTGGATACTTCGTGAGATTTTGAATAAAAATGTTATTTATTTTTTTACCCACCATCCAATCAAGTGCCACTTCTGGACGTAGTTGGGGGTTAGTCGAATGCACGAATAATAAAATTTAATATTTGAAAATTTGAATAAAAATATTTTTTTATTTAGTATTTTGAGTGGTACGTGGTATTTCAGCACACAGGATCATTATTGGACACCCAGTATATGTATACGTAAACGTCGTCGGTAGCTCGCGAACGTAGGCGGCCGTTTAACGCAGTAAATTCTTCGCAGAAAGAGCCGGCGTAGGACTCTTCCCCGAGTGGCCGTGGCTCTTCCGCGGTACGAGTCCCACGGGATGCTCTTCCTTTTTCTTCCCCACCTCCGAGCCTCCGGCTACTTCTCAGCCTCCTCGATCTTTCTCGCTCTCGTCCCGTTTTCTCTTCCTCTATCTCGAACTATCCATCTCTCACCCCCTTTTACCTACGAGTTTTACCCTTATTTCTCTTTCTACCCCCAACGAATTTCGTCTTACCAGACCCCTACCTCTTTCGTCGGAATAAAATCCTTCCGCTCTCGCGTCTGCGAACGTGCGAGCTAGTACCTTCCTACTTCTCGGTCTTATTTCTGCACCGACACGAAAAAATTTCTCGAGTCTATCCAATATTTATTCGAATACAGCCAATTAGATGTTCTCTACGATGATTCAAATGTCACGAGGGATAAATTACGATGCTAGGTATGAACTAATCGACTCAAAATATTATTGACCCGTGTTTTACATCGGAGGTAACATACATGTGCGGTGCATTCTGACCCAATTTCGTGGTTCGATTCAACCCTTGAAGGGCCGAAACGGGTTCGAGCCGGTCAACTATAATGCTGTAACGCATAATGTTTGCCCCAGCTATGGAGAAAGGAATAATTATCCCATCCATGGGCGATCATTATCAATCGAGAATATAATTGGGTGTACGCAAATGGTTTTCATCAACGGGTGTTCGCGTGCCTTCGATCGTTTACTCGCCACGAGTATATCGATATCTAAAATACCCTCTCGGTTATTCGTATACATATATACACTCTATCGTACCTTTTCATTATAACCGCTTTGTTTCTCGCTCATTATCGTGATTGCAAAATCGATATACGCAATGACGCCTATTTCTTTTCCGCTATCCTCTATTATTTTTCTACCTAGCGTGCATTTTATCAGTTCTATTTAAAACGAGATATGCACTGTCCCGTCCAATAAATCGCGTTAGATCAATGGCCACGCGGCAGCAACTTTTCGCGATCGCGTCAATTCGAATATTTTTCCACGTCGAGTTACGTCCTCGTTCTTTCAATGACAAGTCGTGCGCGTACGGGTGAAAAAAATGGGACGGACGAAATGGATGGGCCGACATTTGTGCCCGTCGTTGACGGCCATCGCGATGAGAGATAAGGGCTTAATAGCTCTGCACAGCCCGCTCAAATCTAAACTCACGATTAGTTGTTTCGTTTAAAACGAAATTTGTATTATTGGCGTCATTTTTTTCTCGTATGATTCATTCGTATAACTGTTCCGATAAAAATAGTTACATTAAAGAGGGATATTTACAATTTGATATTTCGTCGACTCTCCACGACGTTTCCAGATATGATTTTTCAGAAATTTCCTCATCGCGGTTGATGGATACTAGCGAAAATTCGAGCGATTCACTCGCACGAGCTCGTGTTACGCGCGCGCGTGCACCCACTCTTCGTTTCGGTTTCCGCGAAGGTAATTCGACGGCGACGATAACTTTAGGCGAAGCTGTGTGCGGTACATATATATATGTACATATATAGAGAAATATATAGTTATATACGAGCGAGCAAACGTCGGCCCGCATTGCGGCCGAGAAACTTTTACCTACGTGACCGTCGCGACGAATTCGATATGAGTGCACTGGAGAAGCCACGTTTTCGCGAATTTTTTTTACTCTCGCTCTTTCTCGCTCTCTCACGTCGAAAAATATTAAAATTCTCATATCTCGCTGAAAGAAAGCGAATTAAATTTCGACAAAAATCACGGGAATTGGAGAATTTCTTTGTCGAAGCTTCCTTTGTGCTTACGGTAAAAAAAACTCGGCGTATATTTTTTTGAAAAAAAATGGGGAGCAAAAATAAAATCTATGAAAAATGTACGATATATTGGAAATTATTTACTTGGATAATTGAAGTTGAATAGGTACTATGTAATTTAGAAAGAGATTTCTTAGGACGATAAAACACAAAGAGAAGTGTAAGAGATATTCGGTTTTGTTTCACTGTACTTTTTTCAATACAAGTATATGTATTCGTGCGAGCAGACAACAATTTTTTCACACTAGGGAGAAGAAAACTAGACGGGACCGCAAACATATCTCACTCTGACGCCTAAATATTTGGCCAGATGTCATCTCACTGGCGTGGCCTCGCGCGTGTATGTAGATATTTTCGTGTACACGTGCTACTGTGACCTGCATGCGGCTCAGGGGCATCTCTCTCTGTCTCTCCTCGTCATAAATTACTCTCTCGCGAGATGACGTTTCGAGAAACCGCGTGAAACACGTGTAACACGGATTTATCTAGCCACCAGACAGGAACAATTTCGCCATTTTTTGTCGGATAAGAAGCATTCTTATAGAATCAAAATATCATCGAGTGGCTAATTCTGTTTGCATCTGCTATTTGTGAGAATGTGTGTAATTCGATATTCAACCAGTTTTCGTATACACTTCTCAGAAAAATTAAAGGGACGCTCGTCATTTTAAAACGACAGTATCTTCTTTAAACAGACCATCTGCTCGATTCGATTAAATAATTTTTAGCCGAAATATATACTATGTTTTAAAATTACGAACATCCCTTAATTATTTTGAGTAGCATAGTTGCTTAGGAGAGGTACGCATCGTGCCCTATAGCAGCGGGATCTCGCAAAATCACGATGAGATTTATCGGTTGCATTCGTCGGCGCCATACACGCACGAGGTAGATCGATATTGGTACCATGTGTGTCAACGGTCTTCAATCACGTCCGGATCTCGATAGCGAGGATCGGCTTTCGACAGCGGTTCTCAACCTCGCTGTCAGAGATCTTCGACGGAATGCGCTTCCGCGTGAATATTTTGCCTACCAGAGATAACCTCCTTCTCTCTCTCTCTCTCTCTCACCCTTTATGCACAAAGATGGCTCCGGCTTGTAAATGCGCTGACAAAAGAAACGCATTGCGATTCCGAGATTATCTGATCCGCGCGCACGGTAAACAGCTCGTGAGTAATCGACGTGAGGAAATAAGCTATAACTCTTGCTCCGATGAGGAGTAGACCGAGAAAAGTTTTCTTAAAGAATAAAATATTCATTTGAATATTTCTAATCATACATTTTATTTGCGAAAATTATATAAAACAATATATTGTCGATGCAAGACGTGTATTATAAAAAGAATCGATTTTTTAAGAAATGTTCTCTGTTTCTTTATTTTCTACTCCATTTTATATCGCATTCCACCTCTCTATGCATCTCCCGCGGGATCACAGAAGGCAACAATGCACACGCAGGAATTTCTCTGGCGATTTAAGAAGATTTTCGCGGTAATCCGGGAAGAGAAATCGCCCGCGCACGCCCGGGCATTTATTAACGGCACGAATGGAATCTTGACGCACGAAGTTCGCCCACAGCGAGCCCTATTACACTCGCTCGAATTTCGAAACTAAAATTCGCAAAATTTTTTTTTCAATAGCTTCGAGAATAGAAGTAACCGGAGCGCTATTATCGGCGAAAATTCCAAAAATTCCGTGCTACGAGAGAGAATTAGCCGTGACGTTAATAACGCGGAAATTCGAACGGGACGGACAAATTGTTTCCATTTCATCAAGTCGAGAGGGTCGAGGGAATCCGCGCGACCGCGGCCGCCAATTTTCGGTCCGCGTATGAATATAACCCGATCGTGGGAGGCGAGGGGAGGGGAAAGCACGACCGGAAGCCCCGGTACTCGTCTAATTAACGCGCATAGACGCGACCGCGATGGGGGAGACAGTGTGTTGTAGGACGAAACGTCGCTGTTATTCCGAAGTTTACGACGCTCGTGCCGGGTTCGGCCGTAAACCGCAATAAACACTTCAACGTCCTTGCCTTGTCGTTAATTAGACGCGAGCTCGACGTCGCGGTTGTCGTTTCGTCGGTATTAAAAAGTCGAGCGACCGCGGGTGTCGTTTGCCCCGGGATCGTTTTACGATCTTCAATTTTACTGTGTTTTCCCTTCGCCCCTGTCAGAATGTCATAATACGATCTCGGTCTTTAAATACGGTCGGACGCTAATTCGTTCGTCTCTATTTACAAAACTTTTCCATCTTGTGGTTGATTGGATAAATACAAGCTTACGTTAGTTGACGAAAATTCATTGAGAAAATCGAGATTAATGGACGATGCGGAATTGAAAATATGTTTTCTTTGTAGCATTCCATTTATTTTTAGTTTTAACAATTCCTACGTGAAATTTTGTAACCGTGCGTAACTGGTGAACGATAGCGACGTTTGTCAGTGTTTCAGCCAGAAAGACACCCGGTTCGATAGAGAAAAATTGTCCCCTAACGATGACATCGACTAGCTCGTTTACGTAATCACAATCCCATACGTCAGAATCGAGAATCAAGGCAAGAAATCGAGAAAAAGGAGGAAAAAAAATAAATCCGAAGTTGCCGTATTTTTCATCCCCGTGCCGTTTTATTAAGAGGGGTTGGAAATCAATTCCCGGGACCGAAACAATCGTGGAACTCCGAGAGAGAGAGAGAGAGAGAGAGAGAGAGAGAGAAGCTCGTATATTTCATCGTGACGTAACACGATCGACTTCGGAGGATCGCACGTGTGTGATGTGTGTGTTCGTGAGTGTATATGCGATACCCTACACAGCGTGTTAAGGGCATGTAGGTGGCAGGTTCGCGCGGTCGCGCGTACACGAAAATGCGTTCCCCGTATGATATTAATAACGCGAGGAACGAGAGAGGGAGAGAGAGAGAGAGAGAGAGAGAGAGAAGGGATTGCGGGAAGTCGAAGCTCCGAACGAGTGATAAATAGTCTCGATTTTATTTACGCCGTTTGCACCTACATATGCACTTTGATACGAGCCGACTCCGAATGAGTGTGCGTGAACACGTACGCACGTAGTAAATGCTTCGAAATGCGTCTGACCGCGGCCACCCATGGCTGTGGGTTTCATTATTCGATTCATGCCGCGGTAAAATCGAAGACGCGAAGATCGATCGTTCGATCGTTCCTTCTTTCTCTCTCTCTCTCTCTCTCTCTCTCTCTCTCTCTCTCCCTCCCGTATTTCCGAAAGAGGGAGATTAATCGGCACGAGGCTTAAGGACATCTGCGCCTGGATAAATAGTTCCGCGAATTACGTACCACGGTATGACGAAGGGGCGCGAATTATTCCTACGTACGCGCGCTTCGACCGAAAAACGGCCCCGACCTTAGTCCAAATTTATACGCGAACATTAATTCACCGAGATGCGCGCCAACTTCACCGTTATAATATTCGTTTTAAACGTCCGCGTAATCGTGGAATTTATGTATCACGGTGTAGCAGGATACTTTCCTTCCTTCTGGTTTGAACGATATTTATCGCGGATTCGCAAATTAAAAATGACACTTCCCGATTGCTTGTTTACGGAAAATTCAAATGAGAGGGTGCGCTGTACCGATTAATCAAAATCATCCCTATCACTCGAGAGGAGCGAAATTGAAAGCCCAGATCACGGATGTTCGTGTTTCTCAAATAATTGGAGACGTAACTCAAATTAATAACTGGAAATCCCACAATTAAGTTTCGCGAATAGAGGTTACCTCGATGTACGAGATAACCACAGCCCCACTTTTCACCGAAACAATTTCGTATTTTTTGACACTTTGTCCAGTAATGGTGGAAAATGAAATCTCGATTGGAATGAGCGTTGACGGTTAATCGAATCCGACGTATGAAATCGTACTTCATGACGTTTAAAATTAAATAACCAATGACGATATCGTACAAAAATATCGTTTTGGGTTTACAAAAAAACTGAAGAGAATATGATGAATGTTTATAAATTATTGATTAAAACTGTAAAACCGCTTTTGAGGTATCCGTTTCATTTACGAAACGTTCCTATACTCGTACGACGAAAGATTTATTATTCGCGATGTCTGGCTCGTTGCATTCATGTGCTCTTATAACAGTCGTTATTGATTTTCGATTATCGTTCGCTTAATGCGCCAGGTTGAATTCCTCTCTCTCTCTCTCTCTCTCTCTCTCTCACTCTTCTCTTTTTAGCCACTTTCTTCTTTTTCGAGCTTGAAGACCGCAAAGAACGATCCCAGCAACCATCGTCGAGGATTTTCTAACGAGATCAGAATCGTTCGTGTATAATTTTTCCAAGTTGAAAATCGAAGAAAGCGATACCGATAAAGAGATATAAAAGGTTCGGACTTAAACGGAATCAACTAAATACATATACATATAATATATATTACATTTAATCGTATTAAATTCCAATGTAGCAACATCGACGTCTGTCTTGAACATTCAATAATGCAGCGAATTTAATCTCCCTCAATGAGTGGTCAGTCGCGCTCTATTTCGGATTCGACTCCCACTCGTACAAAGTTGTACGACCGATAGCCACGTGACTATATGAGCGTTGTTTAAACACATAATCGCGCACATATTTACAAACGCGCGAGATACCTTGCGCATCATCGACGAATACGAGCTTATCGTTTCCTAGAATTCATGAGTTGCTCCGATAAATAAATTTTTCATCGCGAAATGCTGAAATTCTGCCAGTATTATTTTTCGAGTGTACTCTAGCGAGAAAGGAGTTAGAATAATAATTCATAAATATTTACGGGGGTCGCGATACGGTGGAAGGAGGTCGGGCAAATTCAGGGTATGTAAATAATGCTCGATTCTAATAATATTCAGTTTGCGTAATCGAACGTGGTAGGCGAGTATCGTCGTCACATGCTGGAGACCAGGACGCTTGTCAATCTGTCACGTTTGGAACAGCGTCTTGCATGGCCAGTTTCCTCGGTCTATAATACCGCTCTGATGTTTATAAAACGATCGAGAGCTAGTTCATCACTCACGTGTACCCACTCTGAGAACACGTGCTGTTATTACGAACAATTTGTCTCAAAATTACGTTCTTGACGTATTTATCTTGGTTACGTTCGCAGATGAGCTGGATTTAGTTTTTTCACGACCATAGGATTTTTGCGAATACAAATTAGAAATTCCTTTAAGGACTACATAGGAAACGTAAAGAGAACACATCGAAAGTTGTGTAGGAAACCAGAATCGATATATCGAACGGCAAATTATTCATATCGATGCGGTCACAGTTGGTTCGCTTTTGAGCTAAAGCGCTGAAAGACATCAAAGATATTTGTGCAGTACGTTCCTTTTACTCCCTACTATTCCACTAGTCCACGTTTGCGAATTCGATTAACCCTATTCCGTTGAAATTGTACGCGATCCGTCTTTGCGTTTGTCTGTTCACGCGGGAAACCACTGCCGTTTTAACGTTCGACTTGTACTTTGCGCGGATGCCTGCTAAAACAGTTGGCACAGCTGCATGCTTCATCGGAAATTCGCTAATGACGAATATACATATGTAAATATACTAATATGCCAATCAAGTTTCTAAAATCCCAAATTACCGCGCCTTCTATTGGTTGATGAAAAACTCAAATAACTTGGAAACTATTAACATTTTTGCGAGTTACGTTTTATTTGAAGATCCTGCGGTGATTCAACACACTTTGCATACTACAAACTATATGGTCGGAAAAATTTGAATTTTTCTTCAAATTCGTTTCTCTCCGTAGGCTTTTTAGTATTCGTAAAAACCATGCGAGTAAAAGAGAAATTACATTCAGCCCTCCATTAGCACTCAGAGCGAAAATCTACCCCACTTAGACAAAAAAAAAAGAAATGGTTGCGAATCCTCAATCGCGCCTCGTTGGTCACGTCCATTTTTATCATTCTCCACTTTTCATATCTCTCCTATTGGTGGGAAGGAACTAAAGGGGACCCGACGATGTTTCTCGCTCCTGCCGCAACGACTCCGAACCAGTCCAGGGGCATACAAAATCTACAAGAATCTCAGTGGCGGGACATCGAGAGCGTCGTGAAGTTCCCCAAGTCAAACAAATCCTGGCTACCCATTCCTCTCCTACACTTGTTACGTTCACCTTGTTATTTGTTTGGGAAAACTTGAGAATTTTCAACGAAATTACAAACGTTACTCCTCGCATCGTCTATGACCTCCCCAGCCCCTCTCTGGCCTTTCGAACTCTTCCTCGCGCTCGCGCTCGCTCCTTTTCCCGGCGTAGCACTCTTTTTACATTCCATTGTTCGACTCTCCTATTTATTTCCTCTCTTCCGTTTGCTTCCTCTCTCGCTTCTTTCTATCTCTTATCCCACCTCGCCACTATTTATTTCTCTTAACGCTTATTTTCCTTCTGCACCTCCGTACTTTATTCTCGCGTTCGCGCTCCGAGTCTTTTTTCTTCGACCTCCATTTATTTCCTCTTTCGTTTCCACCGAAAGATTCCACTCGTCTCGCGTTTCTTCCCTCGTATGAGAGCCAGCGTATACGCGACACGTTCACGAGCACCGCAAACGGGGACAATGTTGTGGCATTATCCCCCCTCTAGCGACTACCCGTTTCATGCTGTATCAGCTTCCAACGCACCCCGCCCGTTTCGCGTCGGTATTAACGCTCACACGAGAGACACAATGCACCCTCGTGTATTGTACTCCTAAGTGCATACCAGTGCAACTCCCCCTACCACCTGCATCGGACTGACCGCGACAAACAACGCGCGAAATTAACTTTTAGGTCTCGCGGGGGGCGAGAAACTTATTTCTTTAAAGTCGCATCGAGTCGTCAATTACCGCGCCGAGAGCAAGAGTTCTTTGTATCTCGAATTATAATCCGTTTGCCAGGTGCAAATATGCTTCGGCTTACGGAACTGTTGTTTGACGATAATAAATCGTATCGTTGGGTTGGAAAAGCGCGTGTGGTTTGCAGCGAGATTTCTCATTTTAAAACTCCGCCCGAGAGAAAAGGAAATTGATAACAGCCGAACAAAAAATTCCGGAGATCCGGCTCATTAAACTTCCCAATAAATATTGCGCGGTGATAAAATTGCAGCGAGATCGAATTACTCGGTGAAATTGAGCGCGATGTTTACACGCTCCAAATAATCGCGAGCGCAGTGTCAAAGTACCGATCGCGATTCGCGCGCTAAACGCTTCCGGTTTTGTTAATTAGTCAATTTCGGTACACACGCATGACGAAGATAACTGTCTTCCGCAACGTCGAAGAAGTCCCATTTCGATCGAGACCGCCAATGACGTTATCAAGATAAAATCGTTCACGGTGTTGTGGAAATTAATTGTGCAGCGAGTTCCGACCCAGTTAGTCAAAGTCGAAGTAAAGTGTATACATACACAGGCAGGATGCTGTGCGCGCGGAATTATGCATCCCCCGGTGTGGGTTTTTGATCAAAGTTCACTCCTCGCCGAGAGTTTCTAAGCTTAATCGGCGGCCCGCCCGCGCGCGCTTTATCAATTCAGGCCGATTTTAAAACTCGCTCCGTTTATCGATCAAGAACCACGGGAAGTTAAGAAAAACGAAAATCCATAAGTTGTCGGAGCAGTCGGTTTGAGTTTCCCGGGTGCAATTATAAACGTTAATCAAGAGCGCGATGCGTTCCGTCCAGCGGGTAATTTATTAAGCTCGCGAGATAAGTCGAAATAGAAAGTTCGGTACAGGGGGAGGCTGCACCCGGAATCCAGCGAGGACTAAAAGGATTAGGAGACCGCACCGGGTATGCAAATTTCCGAAGATAAATCACGCCAGCGACCTTTGTGTAACTTTGCCAACTCTCGTTACTTTCGTAGCATTGGCGAGATTTCCGCGTTGTTAAGACGTAACGAGTTTGCGTTGTATACGTACGTGCCGAAGATTATACCGCTCGCGTAGGTGTGTCCCCGATTGTGACGCGTTGCGTTTTCACTCGGCACTGAAATACGAAGCCACGTAGATCCTGATTTTCTGGCATAATTCAGCGGCTCTGGCGATTCGTTGTTTCGCGTACTGTTTTATCGGGATCCTCGTAAAACCACACCCATTAACTCGCGAGAGAGCGCTACATCGAGCTTTACTGTGTTTTCATATTTTTCTCGTGTATTGCGCCTTCGAATTTATACTTTCTACTCGGCGAAACACGAGCTGTCGAGATTTCGAGCTATTCGTACCGGCGAGGATACACGAGGAAAGCCGATTAGAAAATTTTCGCGGCGTACTCTCGCGTTATTCTACATAAAATACTCTCGAACCGATAGCCAGCTTCGAAATGACATTTACGCCTATCGGTGTGTCCGCGGAAGGCTTGTTATACGAGCCCCGTAACGGCAATTTTCACCGTAATTCACGATTAGTCAGAGGTTTCTGTCCTCTCCTCTCGCAAAAATCTTACAATCTACGGAGCGAGAGAGAGAGCGAAATAAATTGGCCTTTGTGCCTCGCGCGTGTCGTAACATTCGACAATTCCGGTTGTAACGATATCGCGGATTACAAACTCGGAGATCGAACGGGGAAGAAAATCCGCGTTTGTAGGTGTCGTAGGGGCGTTGGCAGTAGTTGCGACAAAGCTTCAACCTACGTTTCGCATAACCTGCCTACTTAACCGCCCACCCTACGATTTTCGCGCAGGATGAGCATTATCCTGAAAGATCTTGTATCTCTATATAAGCGCGATTATTCGTCATCTTCGCCAAGTCATGCGGTGAAAGTACCTTTTTTCAAAATATTTTTTTGATTCCTTCGATCCGTGTATGAAAGCCAGTTATCGAGAAGAGAATTTTTATTCATTTTTATAGGTATTAAACAATATGTGAAAATCGAAAGAGAAATCTTCTTATATCAATTTTAATTCCTATTAATGGAAATTCAAATATTCATGATATTTTCAACTCGAATTTGAAAACTTTCTCGAATCAAATCGTGAACGATGTTAATAGAGCAGAGAAAAAATCGAAGGAGATGGGAGCACGTCTTACGATTGAAAGTGGGGAAAGAATAACGGATAAATTGAAGCGTTATGTACAGAGAGGGTGTCCCCTATTGAGAGTCCCCGTTTATTGCATTTCGATTTCTTTTCACGTTTTTGCGAGAAGCAAAAGAAGTTCCGACACCCCACGATGGAAAACTGGGTGACGCGCTTTCGAATTGATTATTTCCGTTTTCTCTCTCTCCCTCTCGTACCCTCCCTACTCTCCGACCCGATGGAACGACGTGCGCGCGTCCGAAAAGTCGATAAACCCCCGCGTGCGGGAGAACTGCAACGCGCCGCTGTGGAAATGGATATAGAGTATATATGTACGTGTATATATCATACAAATATATGTATATGTATTTCAACGTCAAAACGGGTTTTCATTGCCGCTCAATATCGATTCTTCGTATTTTTCGATAAGTCGAATCGAAGATAAACCAATTGTCCATTACGAAAAACCATTCTCGATGGTTTCAATTTTCAGGTTTATGTAATTTTCTATTTTCATTTTGAAGCTATTTTCTCGTGGATGTCATAATTTATCTGTCTACTATACGGGGGTCAGTCGGTGTTAATTGAAATAAGACGGAATTAATAAACGGCCTAATTATTCGCCGTCGCTCGGGATAGTCAATTAACGGAGTCAGCGGTGGGGGCGTATGGCCCCTTCCTCATCCGAGGCGTGAAAGTGAGTCACATGGCTGATTCGTTGAGCCCTGCGGCAATTTTCTTCGATCAACGTTTGTTAACCGAGCCCTCGGCCTCCCTTCTCTCAACTGTGTTCTCGCGTGCAATCTTGTTTCTCGAGATAACAAGCTCAAGAGGATATGAGTACGAAAGTAAAGAGAAAATTTAAAAATGAGAAATTACTGTGTACTTTTGCAAGTTTACTTTATAGAAAAATTGAAATTTAGGATAAGTCGATATAAGAATATTAATAATTACGAAATGGTTGTAGAAGACGCGCCTCTCTCTGTGCGAAATGAAATCGGTATATGAACTCGACGAAGGCGACATTCGAGGATACGTCTATAAATTGCCAAACGCGTTGCGGTAATTAAGGTTTGGCAGAATGTACGTACCGTGGTGCGAGCCAGTTTCGTGACGATAATTATCGGTTACCGTGAATGTTAACGCCGAGTTTCTCGACGGTTTAATACGTACCTGTAACATGAAAAAAAAGAAACATTAATCCACGAGTGATCGAAAGCAGAAGAGCGAGGGAGAGAGAGCCTTTTAATTTCATTTCGCGAAACAAGGTATACGCATTTCGATAAAATCGGGCCGGACGCGCATCCGCGAGAGAAATAATTACTCGGCACCGAAACTCTAATATTAATACGAAATCGTATTAACGCTACGTATTGATACAATAATCAGACGCTCGTTTATCTTCATTACGAACCCATTAACGACTGTTTTCTCCCCACCTCCGATGCTCGCTAATCCAGAGTAACGAGAAGGTAGAAAAAAGGAGGACGAGAAGAGAGGAGTAGAAAAAAAACAAGGAATCGTCTTGAGCGAAAGGGAAAAAACAATGGTAGAGTATGGTGGAAGGCAGAATCGCACGGTCGGCGTAATCCGTTTCAATTACTAATTAGCGCTTCGCATTCCCGTCGCTCCATCAAATCGACGATCCACTTCAGCGATGCCTAGCACTTTGAGGGCGCTCCCGGCGGCTTCGAATATGCGCGCGCGCGCACACACACGTATACACTAGCTTACGCATACATCGTGTACGTACACAAGCTCAAAAGGCAGTACCATCAACCTCGATGAGATATGGTCGGGTATCTATCGAAGTGGCCGCGTTGTGTACGGTGCTGAATGGCTTTCTAATTACGAATACCCCCGACGCGGTCGGTACCACCGAAGTACCGTGTGGTTTCACAAAAGAAGTCCCGTTAAGCACAGAGAACGATTAGGCAAAATTCCGCTCTACATTGTTGAACATTTTTTTTTTAGCCGACCGTTTTGATGGTAATAGTTTTCATTGTCGAAGCACGTGACTGTGTTACAAGCTAATTGCGTGTATTGTGTTTTTTAATGATCTCAATAATGACTTGTTTCGAATCCAATGAAACAAACCCAGCCGATGTTACGATTCGCAAGAATTTGAACAAAGTTCTCGATACCCTGAACTTGAAAATCGGGAGTAACAAATCAATTATCGAATTTTGCTTCATCGATTCAAAATTTCTTGAAAAGACGGCGGCCATATTCTTTAAGTGCCGGGGTAAAGTAACGTGTTTTCAAATCGCGTAATCTTCTTAGCGACGACGTGACAGCGACAAGTAAAGGTCCATTAGCCCTCGTAAATTTTGCAAGACGCGCGCGTACTCTCTCGCCTCGGGAAAATTCCCCGCGTCCTGGGTACCGCGCGACGTACCGAGTTATGAATAAAATTTCATTCCACTTTTCTCTCTCTCTCTCTCTCTCTCTCTCTATCTTCCCCTGTTTATATATGTATACATATATGTATTGTATATAAGTAAATATATTGCGAGTCTTTGGGCTTTTATCCACGCCTGGCGTGTTCGCGCGTCTATTCGATTGCCGACTCTTTGTCTCGCAATCGTTGGCAAAGACCGAGAGTTACAACGCACCAGCTCTGACTTTGCAATTTATTGATTTAGAATCTGTCTCTCTTTCTCTCTTCTTTTTCTTATTTTTCGCAAACGGCGAAAAGACATCGGCTTTGTGAACGTTTAATGTTCACCGATGAAGTGAGGAAGAGAGAAAAAGAGAGACGCACACAAAGGAACTTCCGTTTAATAAAACGGAAAGTATGAAGACCGAGTGGGAGAAAATCGTCGAGTGCAAAGGGCTCTCGGGTGGTTTGGCACGGAGGGCCACACAGCGGGTCCTTGAAGCGCGAAAAAGGCCGGGCACACGCGAGCTTAATTACGCAGAAAAGTGTCCTCAGACTCTCCTTCTTCCGCTCTCCTTTTTTCTTACTCTCATTCTCTCGTCGCGAGATGCTATCTTTCAATTAGAAAACCAATTCTCGGCCGGGTCTGAAAAATAAGAGGACCGAAGATGAAATCTCGTACTACGTGTTCCCGAATAATATTCCTTACGAATAACGATTCATTCGTTTGTTGCGATAAAACTGCCTATCGAGTAGGTTAGTTGTGTATAAACATGTTGAGATAAACTACCTAATCCACCATTGAATCATGAGATCAAAGATTGTTAACTTTATAATTTTTACATGTGAAAAGAGAAAGAGGAGACGGAAAAGTAGGAAGAAGAGTATTGAGTGCTCGATGGAAAGGCTTTACGAGAATCCGATTGGCCGCAATCCACCTTTCCGATAAAGCAAAGAGAGAGGGAGAGAGCTCGGAGTGGGTCATCAGTTCCGGAGGGCAAAGGAACTGATGACCATCCAGTGTTAACGTTCCGTAATACTTGGGACGGAAATCAAGAAGTGGGAGCGAGAGAATCTCGTGAACCGGAAGAGCGGGTGAGCTATTCCGCGGTAAAATCGCTTCGCGACTCGTTTTTTTCACATTCCCCCCCC
>NCVS01000330.1:138143-182817 GCA_003055095.1 Goniozus legneri
CCCCCTCATTCTTTCTCTCTCTCACTCTCTCTCTCTCTCTCTCTCTCTCTCTCTTTCTCTCGTGCTATCCAATTTCGCGGAATCGAACGTATACCCTATCGGATTATCGATAATTAAATCGCGGGAGCGAGATCGCGTCGCACGGAACGCTTTTAAAATGACTCGTTCGATATTTTGATTTATTCGAATTTTCTTTTCATTCACCAAACCGGCTATTTATTTTCCTAGAATGAAAATTTTCGACTCACCGACGAAAACAGTAAGCGGAAATCGGAATTCCAGCGGGGCACTTTATACCACCGTGTGGACTCTGCCAGGAAATAAGAATGCGATTGGACGAGGTTCAAGCTTCGATATAAATCCGAAGGAGTGAAACGCCGTATTTGTTGCCAGGGTTTGCGATATTAGAGAGAGAGAGAGAGAGAGAGAGAGAGAGAGAGAGAGAAAGAGAGAGCGCAATATTTTCAAAATCATATTCGATTTTAAATAAATATATAAATCGGATAAATAAAATTACGCTACCCATCCTAGTTAAGTGGAATTTCGTTTAAACTTGGATACCTCATTACTCGCAATCACGTTTCCCAATTCGCAAACATTTTAACTACACGAGAGCTTATTTCGCAATCGGGAAATTACCAATTGATATTTCAGAGGGTCGATTTTGGGAGTCAAAGCACTAAGAACTCGTCGATAACAGAATTAGTATTATCGATTTATAGATCGCGGTGGAAATGTTTTACGAGGCTGGCTTTGACGTCGAGTTTTGAAAAGAGAGGAGGGCCTCGTGATATTCACTCGGTCTGCTCGGTTGTACACACACGTGCATGTAAATGCACGCGCGTCGAACTTGTTTACGAGCGTGGTAAATAGACACGCTTTTCAGCGGTCTATTTGCGGATCATAATGGAGGCGGCACTTTTCGCGCGGCTCTAACACTTTCACCGTTCGACTAATTGGCCATCTCGCAGCTGCCACGTGCCTCCTCTCGAATGTCCTTTTCGATGTTCGTCGAACGATAATTAATAACTCTCGTTCTCTCCGGAGAATGTCGGACAACAATAAATAAACGTTCGCAAATACGAGAGACCGTTCAACCAACAGGAAGGGTGAAAAGTCGCTGTTGAGTGAGAACACAATTCGAACGAGTGTTTACTGTCATTACGAGCTAAAAAAGAACGGGAATTGACATCGAGTATACCAGAAGTTTACCAGAGTGTTGAAATAAAATGCGGTCAAAGTTATTCGACGGAACGAACCGAAAATTGCGGTGGTCTTTGAAAAATAGCAAGAGGGAGAGAAAGGTTGGTAAGAAATCGGATACTTTGCGAGTTTAATGCCGATTTCTTTTTTTGAGGATCCAAAAAACGAAATCCGGACGTACACCCCGAAGAAGGTTTACGACGGTGCGCGATTTCCAAGTTGCGGAACGCAAAAGGGCCTGACTCCCTTACCCCCACCCAGCCAACCGCCGATTGATATATGAACACGCGCGAGCGACCGGGACACGATTCTCGCGACGGATAACCCGTGACTCGGTGTCGTACACACAATGTGAACCCCGCGAGCTGTAAAAGACAAAAGTTTTAACGCGATCGTAAATAATCGTTAACCGTGCAGAGTTTGAACTGGTATCGTTTGTAACGATCTGAAATACCGTCTTTCCGCCTCTCGAAAGGCCCTACGTTGGTATTTCAAATCACGCGAAAACGAACACGCGCAATCGGAGAGTAAAAATTAATTAGAAAATGCTGTATTTTCGAGTAAAAATAACTTCAGTCTAGTAATTCTAAAAATCTACGAATCGGATTTTGGCTGAGATAAAAGATCGTAATAGCGTTTGATCGTATAGGACAATTCAAAGAATCAATTTACTTTCCTTCCCCCTAGAATGCGCGCGAGTGATGAGACTCTGGATTATCGACGTGAAATTTGTTCGGTTTTCGTTAGCCGACAAAAGCGGTTCGGCATTCATCGCGATATATCCTCGCAACGGGATAATATAATTTTCTGCCGAAGGGGAATCGAAGAAGGCATTCTGAGGGCTCGGGCAGCCGGAAGCAGCGATCAAAGGCGAGTTGTAAGGGCGATTAGTGTCTCTCCCTTCGACGCGTTTCTCTAGTCCCTAAACCGATCTCGCCGAAAAAGAGGAATTGGTAGGGTTCCTTTGGTCTATCTCTCCACTTCCCCCTCCGTCTCTTGCGAATCGTCCTCCGGGATAATCGCCGCACGCGTCTCCCTGCCTAACGATCCGTCGAAACAGGAAAAACGAGTGTAGCCGCTCGTATCCGGCACGCGCGTGACCCAAAATTTAGCCGGTGCGCGAAAAAACGAAGAAAAATTTGTCCTTTATCCCCTCGGTGAGCACGCTGAAAAGGATTTCGTCGATCGTCGTTAACCCCCGAAATACCGATTCATTAATTTTCTTTTACGTTTTTGCCTCTCGTTCTTCTCCCTCTCCCTCGCATTCAATTAGTCAAGATTTGGCGAGTATTATCTCTCGGCCGTGAGCGCGCGACGACCACTCGTTCGGAATTTTTCATGACTCACGCGTGCACGATGCCATCGGAAAAAAGAGCGGGGAAGTGTATGTGCGAGGGAAAGAGAGGGAAATAAAAAGGCAACAAATTGCAACGCAGCGCACGTTGTTTTACCGCGTATAGTTCGCACTACAGAATTTACAGCCCTTGTCGTCCTATCCGCGTCCGTCAGTGCGGTTTCCACCTTCGTCCTTTAACACATCGCTTTTCCTTTTTCCGCGCCACCGGCATCCACCTAAACGCGAGTCTGCCATCTTCCGTCTTCCTCGCTTTGAACTCTGCCTTCTTGTCACGAATACTCCCGCATTCTTCTTTTTCTTCTCAATCGAACTCGTAAATCTACTCCGCTCTCCATCATCGTTGCTATTTTGAAGAATCGAGCGAACGGAAAAGTTCGCATTTCGAGTCTGAATACACTTCTTTTTTAAGAGAGAGAGAGAGTGAGAGAGAGAGAGAGAGAGAGAGAGAGAGAGAGAGAGAGAAAGAAAGAAAGAACGCAATAGAGAGGAAAATATCGAGTTCGGGACCATAGAGCGTCAGTCGGATCCTAACAAATCGGTTCATTACTCATCGGTTTCTATAAAGTCACCAACCCGGTAATACCTGACGCGTTCGAGAGCGGATAAACTTTTTTTTCCCGAAAAGAGAAAAACCGGGGAAAAATGACCGCAAGGGCATTTATCGTATGAAAAAGCCCGGGGTTCTGGCGTGAAAAATCGTATTGATGACCGCGAAAGAGGTTCGAGGAGGCGAGGCCATAATAAAACCTGCCGTAGATATAAACTGAATATATATATAGGATATTCGTAAACGATATTTGCGGTGGTCGTGAAAATAGATGATACGAATCGTAATTGCAATCGGAAGGGAAATTATTGCGTTCGATTGCCACGGAAGTATAGCGTAATCAATAAATTATCAATAATGGGGAACGAGAAAGAAGAAAACGAATAAAGAAACGAATAATACAATTGCTTACATAGATACGATCACGCGACGTTGAACAATGCAGTAATTTCGCGATTGGCCATTAATTAAGCAGCCGATGGGTAATTGGGTCGCGGCGAATAAATTTGGTTGATCTCTAATTATCCCACGAGGATACAACGCTTCAAAGGACTTCGTCAATGCCGAACAGTTATTAGACAAGGGTTGTATGTCTATAAACAAGCACGGCGATGATTAAATCAGTTGCGTTGTTTTCGATTGTTTTACGAAACGAAAAATGATAAATTTCTTATTTAAAATAAGCGCGGTATATTCGGTAATGTACATTTGCGAATGCAGTCGCAATTTTTTCCAACATCGTTCTCACTGAAGCGAATATTTTGCGGAATAAAAAGCACGACGCGCGCGCTTGCGTCTCTTCGCGAAATTCTCGGTCGGTTCTCGAAATTTAAAAGCTGCGAAAAAAAGGACATGGCGGAGCGAGCGAGAACGAGCGAGAAGAACGTATCTTCCGTTAGCAACGTGACTCCACGTACTCGCCCGTAAAGTTTAATAATATGAAATTCTAGTTACCGCGATAAAATTTTTATTCGCCCTCGCGGGTACGCGAGGTATGCAGAAGCTAAAAATAATCTTTTTTTCTCCAACTCTCTCGTACAGGCTCTGTATATACGCGTCTATCTGTCTTCTCTCTTTTCCTCACGAGAGGATCTTTTTTTCCTTTTATAAGCGAATTGGCCGTAATTACAGCGCGAGATTCGGTATCTGTATCCAAGTGCCGCAGGGAACGTCGCTGCCAATGCTGTTATTAAATAAACGAGTCTTTGCAAACGGGATCACCAATTTAATTGTACGTATATGAGTTCTGAATCGGAGAAATTAACACCTAATTGGAAAGTAGGTACCTTGAACTATTTTTGTTTCATTAGTAATTTAGTTTAAGATTATTGGTCGATCGCGAAAAAGTCTTTTTCGATGAATCTTTCGTTTGAATACATTTGGATCCCACCTCGTTCAGAGAAATTTCAATTTTAACAAATACAAAATGAAAATGCGAATGAAACGGAAGACAAAACATCGAAGCTGTCTACGCTCCTGAGACTCGCGTACCACAATTTTTCGTCATCCCCCAATGCGTCACGTAATCTCGCTCTAATCGCTAGAGCCGAGGGTTGGTATGCTCTTGTAGAAAATGGCCTCGTATTTTTTTCGACCTCCCCCCTAAAGCGTCGGCCCGCGCCAAAAGGTGGATCGTTGCACTCGACATACGGATGAAGTGGCCACGAGATGAGAAGAGAGGGTTCGGTGGGGCGATAGTAGTGGCCAATCAAGCCGAACACACACAGCGAATTCGGAAACGAAGCAATTTCTCTTCCAGCCACGTCGACCTTGCTACACATCTTTCCTTCTTTCTCTTTCTCATTTTCCACCCCCATCCTTATCGCCCTCTCTCTCTTTCTCTCTCACTCTCTATATCTTTCTTTCTCGCCCTTCCTTTCTTCCGAAGCGGACCTACAAAACATGGATCTAGAAAAAGAGTTACTCTTGGGATAACGACTGTACGCGCGAGCCCTTTGCACCCTTCAAGTGGCCAGAATTCTCTTGGTAGGGGATTGAAGAACGAAGGTGATGAAAACGCAAAAGGAGCGAGAAAAAGAGGAAACGAGACGGCGGAGCACATTAGTCGGCAGAAGGCAGTCGAGCGCGGTAAGAAGGCGCAAGACGAGGCCGCTATTAGTGCCTCCATCCGCTTTGTATAATGACGTGAGACGTGTGTTGTAAGTCGTGAAAGAATCGTGAGATAGGTTCGGATTTGACTCTAGAATACACGATTATTTCCATCGATAGAATATTTTTGAAGATTTTCTATCTTCGCGAAAAATTATTTCCAAAAGACGTGTATAAAAGTTGGAAATAAAATAATTGAACGAGAAACAGAAGTGCCGAGATTAAAACTCCGCTTTTATGGATTCTACACTCTCGAGCTCTCTATAGTGTGCTTTTACGACACTTATATATTTAATTTTCGCTCGACAAGGTCCGTTTGATCCGACCGCGTACGTGAGCTCGGTAGCAAGTTTTTTTTTTTAAATAGTTTTGAAAAGCCATTCCAAAGTCATTAAATATTACACGCGCGAGAGAGGCCTTTTTATCGGCAATATTCCGGATAATAGGGGATCGCAGAGGACACGGGGCCAAGATTATATAGAAAATTTTACTACATTCCGCCCGCTGCTTCGATTAAACGATTTTTTCCTCACTTTATTTCAACTTTTACTCTATTTTCTCTTCCCCGTCGCGTCATTCGTGGGGGTAATGAGAATTTCAGAAGCCACATGCTTCCATTAATTTCGACTAAGATCTCATATCGGTATCAATCAAATGAGATTATGCGAGTTCGAACTGATATAATCCCCTGTCATACCTGACTTGTTAATACGTCTATAGAGAAATATATAACGTTCTTTATTGAAGCATGCGAATATGATTTCCAAATTGATCTCGGAGAATCCCTGAAATAACGATCAATAGTAGAGAATGCATATACTGGTATGACTATACAAAATTGTTAAGTCATACAAACGTGAGTTTTTCACGTTTTCTGTAAACCAATAAAAAAATAATAGGTTGTAGAATAAAAGACGTGGCTTGCTTGAATCGTTAAACAGGAAGATGATAATAAATCGAACCACCATCAGCAGGCTGGAAATCGTCTCTGATTGATTATCAAAAACCTGAATAACTTACAAGCTGCAAATCGAGCATCAAAACGAAAGCAAACATTCCATCCTGAAATTTCACAAACTGTCTACTATTCGAAGCTATTTTGTTAATCTTAAAACACCCTGTGTGCCACAGGCAACTCATTTCGCTCGACAGGTGCGATGTGAGGCAGATAATGGACATTATGGTTACGTGGTGGAAGAAGCAGAAGAAGTTAACGACGCATACCGAGCTGTATATTATTCGATGAATTCCTCTCTCTTTCTCGAACACAAGCTCTCTCTTCTACTCTGACCTGACCACGAAGCGACTATAAAACATTCTACTGACGTTTTCCCGTACAGTGGCGCGTATACGTCATAGAGGATGCCCACCCGTCGCGCGTAGGGGGCAAGGGGTGAAGTTTCGCACCAATTAAAGCCCAGAGTCCAGGAGCAGTACACAATAGAGCTCCGTTTTCTCATGGAGAGTCACCTGTGACCAGGTATGCGCCTATATAACGCCTCTTTTATCCCTATCCGGACGTGAGATCTCTACCGTGTGGGTTTCGCGTGGAGAATTTAATTAGGAATACAACGATGCGACGCGTTAAGCGCGATAAATCGAGTTAAGATTTTTTTTCATTCTCTCTCCTGCTCTCGCTCCTTTATTTTCCATCTTATTAATCGCTTGTTTTGATTGATACAACGAGTCTCCTGGCAACACGAGTTGAGTATTCGTCCATTAGTCCGGTTTGGGATATCTAGCAATTAATCTGTAACGCCGGATCGAATCTCGCATAATATTTTTTTTCGCGTTAATATAAACAAAAAAGGGGAGATTTAAAAAACCAATGCGTTAACGACAATTATCTTAATTATAGAATGTTTTTGCTCGAGCTTTCCTTTTTCTTAGGAAACCAAAATCTCTTTCGCGAAAAATAAAATCTCGCAACACGACGAGGAATTATAATTGCCGCATATTTTAATCGCCGCTAATTACTCCCCCCTAATTATAGCCCTTGGATTGTTATCTCGGTAGCCAATCTGGCGCATCTTCGCACGATCGCTCCAATTCGCTATTTAACGTCGCCATATAATCGAGTCTCGCCGGCAGATCCGATCCGGCCATGTAGAAATTTTCGAACGAAGCAACCAGAACAAACGGTATTAACCGCGAGAGATGAGAGAGAGAGAGAGAGAGAGAGAGAAAGAAAGACGCTTTTACAACGATAATATATTGAAAGTGTAGTAAATTCTGCGGTACAAATTGCGGCCTGAGTCGGGCTTATTAGAGGCGGCTTAATCGCGATAGATCCTCCTGAGCGCGTCAAGTGATCTAGGTAGAAGAAGAGCAAAAACGAGCTGGATTCGCGAACGAAGGGAAAGATGAAGAAGAAGAAGAAGAAGAAGAAGAAGAGAGAGAGAGAGAGAGAGAGAGGTAAACTCTGATGGTGGCTGGCGGTGAGAAGAACGTCGTCGAAGCCGCCGGTGAAGGAATGCGAGAGACGCCATCTTGGTTGGTGAGGTGGGGAGCCTTTAAAAGAGGGCCTCGAGGTGCATCGGAAGGCCTTATACCCCTCCATCACCCCCTCCCCTCTCCTCGTCTCTGTCGGCTTCGTCTGTCCATCCGAGTCCTGGCTCTACACACCTGCATTGATTGGCCTTACGCACGCGAACACGCGGTGTCACAATAATTATTAAAACATAAATCTTCGAGGGGCCCTACCAAGCGCCTCTTTCGGATTCTTCGACGAATCTTCCATCTATCTTTTTTCGCCCCTTTCTTTTTCCGTCCTCAGAGTCGTTCTCGATATCAATGGAATTATACAAATCGAGTCGATTCGACACGCACTAACGGCCGCGGTGTCGAATTAAACCGAATATCAATTCATCGCGTGAGTTACTCGTCGGATAAACGACTTCTTAAAAAAAACCTTCGGCGAATATATCTCGCTTTGTGTCGCGCGATGGTCGCTCGGGTGAACACATACGCGAGTCAAAGAGAGAAAAGAGCGAGAGGAAGAGAGATGGAGAATCAGCGCGACGCGTCGCCGTATATTCGAAGGGGAAGTTCGATGCCATCGGAGGCGTATAAATTTCAAAATAGAAAGAATTCAGTCGTGTACGCGTATAGATATATAGTATACATAGGTGTAGAGGAGATAGGGAGGGAAAGAGAAAGAGCATTGTGCACGCACTCGGCACGTACATTATGTACGTACAGCCCGCGTAGGTATATCGGAATGCGAAGTTCTACAAAGCGCGCGAGAACGCAAAGATGGATAGCCCATGGGCCAACTCCACCCCTCCCCCCTATCGCCACCCCTTCGTCTTCCTTTCTCGAGTCTCTCTCTCTCTCTCTCTCTCTCTCTTTTCTCTCTCGTCCTTTTCCGAAGTTTCACGATGCCCGTTTGAAAGTCAAATTTTACGTGGGTCTTCACCGGCATCTTTTTGCTACCGAGAGCTGCGTATATATATACGAGTATTCCTTATATACTATATATATATATAGTATATATAGTATATATAGTATATATATATATATATATATATATATATATATTATACATACAGGGTAACTCAAAATTGTCGCAACTCTTCAAGTTGAGAGGTACATCATAAAATTCTGAATAAAACGTTCTTTTTCATTTTTTGATACGACTAACGATTTTGAAATTCGCGTTTTTGGCCAATCGGAATCGACTTTTCGCCCTAACGGTATGTTTCATATGAAATTACCAAGGGAACGTCAACATTCTCCAAAAATCGTCAGTGATTTGCCAAAGATAAACTGTAATAACTCGAGAAAGTATAAATCTGACAGCAAAGTGGGAGAGATTCTTTCGCAATTTCAATCGCATCGACAACTTTGGGACACCCCGTATGTGTATAGACAGTCTCCTGAGTACACGAGCGCCACGTAGAAAATGCGCGATCGTGTAACACGCGTGCGAGCGAGGTACTTATCCGTCTGGCTAATGCCTTTGGATTCCTTCTCTCGTGCGCGCTGGCATCCCCGCATACGGCCCATCTCTCGATAGCTTACACACTCCCCTCCCATCGTCCTTAGCTTACCCCCGTGTGACCCTCACCTCGTTTTATTTTCAATTTTCCGCCAAGTTGATTGCAACACGCGTACGCGCTCACGAGATATATCGTCGAGAATTTTAATTCCGCTCGAAATGAGCGCTATCAGATTTTCATCTCGAATTTCAATTCTCGGTCATAGGCTAGGCTTCCTTGAAACACGAGGTATTACGCAAACGAATTTTAATAGAAAACGGTACGTCCGAAACAGGCTCGTATAAAAATCGTTGGGAGTACGATGAGTAACGTTCGCGCGGCGAACCGAGAAATATCGTACGGTTTTGTCTATTTTATGTAATCGTGAAAATTCATCCAGAGGACAAATACGCAGCGACTGTTCCGGCAGAGAAAAATGACCCGGGGATGTGTGGGAAAACTACGAACAAGTACTTACCGGCGACTAATGCTTCGGGATTCCTATAGGTGTACATGGGTTTGAGCGCGCATATGTATCTCTCCGGCGGGGCTTTGGGTGCCTTTTTCGTTTCTCTACACGCCCCGTGCGCGCGCGTGTCGTGCGAAACACGTTCTCGAGAGCGTGGAATAAGGAGAAGAAACGTTCCCTAATCCGCGAGCGTTCGCGAGTTTACATCCCGGATTCTTAGCGGCGAACTCGTGGCGAGCTTGTGTCGAGCTCGTGAAAGGACTTTTCCCGCATTTTCGTCTCGCGCTTTTCCGCCGAGTTTCGCCGCATCTTTAATATCCGACCTACTTAGCTCTTTGACGAGAAACGAGAGCAATAAGAAGCTGGGATGGCTTTATCGTATTAGCTCGCGCGGAACTTGAAATCACACCGCGTTATACGGATCGTTAACACTCGCTTCCCCTGTATTATATCGAATCAATTTTTATTCCGCGGGTTCATTGTCGTAACTCGATCGAATTGATTAATTTGCGTTTATTATCGTCGATGATGAGGCACGATGGAGAGATCTTTCGCGATTGAATTACGGTTTAACGGGGCGGCCTTCGCTCTACTCGAGTGCTTAAATGCGAAGCTTATATCGCGCGCCTCGCATCCACACCCGTGCACGCTTGGGCGTGCATGAAAATTATCGCGGAATATACTGCCTAGAGAGACCGACTACGATGATAACCGAAAATGCCTATCGCGCTTCCTTATTGCAATTAGCGACGATAATTTCGACCGCGCCGAAAGTGCGCGCGAGTGCGCCAACCTAAAAGCACCAGTTTCGACCGTGATATATACGCCGCGTAAGAGGGAGGGAGTGAGAAAGAGAGAGAGGTGGGGGAGGGAGAGAACTACGAATATGCCGGGGAATTTATTAACTAGACTACTGGTCGATAAAACAACGATATACGACTTTTTAATAAAGTACCTCCGATACTCTGCAATTTTCTTCCGTCGCGCACACCACTTCGCACGTCCACGTGGTAGTATTACGTACGTGCTCTTACGTTTATGAACCACGACGCAAAACAGCGCTAACGAGACGCGTACGTCGTCGAGTCGCAATTACGCGTTTACGAATGTTACTGCTCGCTCGCTCACCATCCCGCTGAGATCGTTGGAAAACGCCGGATAAGACGAGTCCATGGTGTAACATTTGAATTGTTTATTAACTCCACTCGCTCGTATCGTATAGTCTGACTTTATCGCTTCTCTGTGGCTTTTTAACGTACCGTGGTATGTAGCCTGCGGTACTTCAAATGAGTTCATTAACTCTTAATTTCATAGAACCAAAGATTCTCAGAGTTGAAAGTTTTGGAATCTAATCAAGTAAAAACAACATTGACAATGTAGAAAAATTGCATAAAATCTCATGTCAATGAAGTTTGAAGACGATATTTTCAAGCGAGCTACTTTGACTTCCGGCGTCTCGAGTAGAACGAAACGATCGAGCTTGCAGCCATAGCTTATTAATTTTAAGATCACGATCGAATTCGCGGGAGAGCTTCCGGTCCCACGCTTTGGACGTTTTACGAGGACAACGACGGAGCTCTACATCGGAGCAATTAACGATAATAACGGTAGCGTGTGGGCGACGTTCTCTTCGCCGTCTCTCTTCCTCTCTCTTGTTTAGCTTGGTACTTAAAAGACGAATACGCCTCGATACGTCAAGCCGCTAAGGGGGAGCACGTACGAGCTTTACGCTCGTGCTTGCGCGCAGCGTGCAAGCCGACTCGAGATTATCAACGCGAATTCGGAATTTTCGATTGAATATTCGAGAGGACCGAGACACAGGCGCCATCTTGGTAGTGAGTTTCCATTTGCGTTTATACGTCGGGTGCACGCACCTCGCTGCGAGATAAGTTGCCGATAATTTTTCATTGTTTGGCTCGAAGGGATGAGGAAGGGAGCGAATTCCTGGTACAATCACTTACACCGGGAGCACTTACCCCTGTTTAATACGCCGTATAAATATAACACGATCCCGCGATCGTTCGCAATACAGAGACCCGTACGTGTAGGGCTTCGTGTACGTTCTACGTGGTTAAGCACACGTGCTCGCGATATCTATTCCACCCCTTTGTCCTCGAAAACTCAAACCCCCGGCTCGCATCTCCCGTATTCCCGTTCGTCGCGCGCGCCAAGGCAAACACAGTCTAACGCGAAATTGGTTTTTGAAAATATTGAACGGTCGGCCGTTTTCCATGTGGAAGTCGTGCGCGCGACTCCCTCGGTACCCCTCGGTCCTCGCCATAGAAGGAAAAAGGGGTTGTTCTAGGGATCATACGAGACACTTCGCGCGAGCGAACAAAAGTGGTAACGAACGAGGCGATTTTGCCTGCGCACGCGCGGATAAGCTTCTACGACCTTCAACTTCTCGCCGAGGAACACGTTCGACCGATATCGTTCTTTTTCGTTTCCCGACAAAGATTCTCAAATGATAATTCAAAACGGTATTCCACCGTATTAGGTATACGTGAGGAGATTTTACGATGCGAGGTAACAGCCTCTAGCCCTAGCGGCCTGTTTGCCATTCGCACACACGCGATATCGTATTCCGTCGACAATGGGTCACCGGCCAAATGAACGACTCCGATGCCAACCGTGGCGACATAATGGAATAATTAAAGCGGATATAACACGGACCCCTACGCGCCTCGTCCGGTAGGCTAGATCTCGTCCCGTTCGAATAAAATTCAATCGAGTTTCTACCGGCACGAAGACGCTGGATATTTTCGAACGAAGTTGATGAAATGTGCGAGAGATAAGTGAATAGTTGGATAGCCCGACGGAAGCTTCGTGCGGAAACTTCACTTCGAAGGAGAAAATTTAAATAATAATTTCCCTGTCCATCCACGAATGTGTGCACAAATGGAGAAAGAAAAAGAATAACGAGATTCCCATTCACGATATACATTACGCATCAAGTGAATATATCTCGAGAGCAATGAGATATTTAATTGCGAATCGTACCCCACGGCGTGTTATTTTATCCTCGCGGGAAAATAAGGGGTAGAGTTGGGATGAAGTTTTCGCGCACTCGAGATTGCGCTTTCGAGTTCTCGGTGCGGATATTGAGTCGTCCAACGGGGAACTTCCTGGGCGCCTCGGTTGCTCGTGATTATATTTTTCGCGCAGTAAGCATCGACGAGAGGGCACGGCCGAGCCGAACACCCACGCGCGTCCATCGAACCCTTTCGAATCTCGTTTCTCTTTTCCTTCTGGACGAAGAGGAAAAATAAGAATCGTCCCTCATGGTCTAATTAGATTCTCGATGGCAATTGGCCGGCTCGCGATTTTTTTTTCTTCTTCCTCCCTCCGCGCGGTAGAATTCTTCAAGGGAATCGATAAAGAAAAAACCGGCAGTCTCGCGGTTCTTGTTTCGATTCTTTCTTCGTTTTTCGTTGCCTTTTTTTATCCTCCCGACTCTTTTCGGTCCATCCCGCGTCCGTCGAGTGACGGACGAGTCGGGAGGTGGTACAGAGGAGAAGGATTTCGTCCGTTTTCTTACGGAGCCCGTGCGCCTCATCCTCAACGGATCGTCGAGACACGAACCGGTTAAGGATTTGAGGATTTATATCCTCGCGGAAAAGGGCATTTAAGGTGGGTACCCGCGCGTTGTCCTCCTTCGCAGGACTCTCTCGCGATGGAATACGAAATAAACGCGAGAGACAAGGGTAATGTACGTTGTAACAAAAGAGCTTTTGTGTTTCACTACCGATATTCTTCCTCTGGCAATTCGTAAAGTGAAATCGCTATCTCCGTACCTCCTATTAAATTCTTTTCGCGAATTTCGGTCGAAAATTCCGTTTACTTAAAATCAAAAGCGGTGATTTCGCTCTTACGAGAGAAAAAAGACGTCGAACGCTCGTTATCGACGACCGAGTCAACGAAGGAGAGAATTAAGAGTCGAACTGGTGCAAAGTCAGCCAGACACGAGACCTTTCGGCCGCAAAGTACGACGGACAATGAACCGACCTCCGTCGTAGTCAGTGTGCACTATCTATTACGCTCCTATGAACCTACATTTGTATATAATGTGTCTCAGAACTAACGCATAACAAATAACACGTGTAGTTTATGTAAAATTTCAAGAAAACGTTCTGTAAAGTTTTCAAATCCAACGTGTTGTTCTTATGTAACAAACAAGTACAAAGTTTTTATAGTCAGCCTGAAAGATTTATAAGGAAAGCCTTGCCTAGATATCTAAAAATAGTCTTGGATTGGTGCAAAGAAAGCAAATAACTTAGGCAGTATAAATCAGTCGTCGAACTGTAAAACGATTTAGTAGCTCAGAATTTCGTCACTTATTCGGAAATCCCACGGTCGTTTCAGGACACCCTATAGATGCATGTGTATACTATAGCACACAAGGCGTTCGAAAATTTCCTACTGCAGCACGGAAAAGACATGAAAAGAAGAAGAAGTACCGAAGGAAAAGGAGTCGTTGGGATATCGCGTTAATTGCGAACCGGCGAAAAGCTCCGGCGTTAATTCCGAATCGAGGGCGGCGCCAGGCGAGAGGGGAGATCAGAAAGAAAGGGGGAGAGGGAGGGGTGCTTGCGCGAGAATTAAGCGATCCGAGACGAGTTTTACGGGCCGCTTGAGATTCCGACGAGGATCTCGAGTGCCCTCTCGGCTCGTTTCGCTTCCTTCGGCTGATGCGAGAGCGAGAGAAAGAGAGCAAAAGAGACGAGGACCTTTTCGTGACGTACGAGAGAAGCGACAGCGCGGAAAGTTCGTCGCGCGGACTGAAACTCCACATATATAATCGCGATAAGGCTCTCCACTCTCTAATACCTATCCGTACTTCGATAGAATTTTCGTGCTCGAGCGGCCCGTCTTAGTTAACGCGGCGCGACCCTCTCTCTCTTACTTACATCGACGATTTAAGTCTCTATAAATGAGCGTTCGATACCACTCCAGTCGAAACTCGGGATCCACTCGGAAGGGAAAACTGCGATTATTAGAGCCCGATCTCGCGAGAAACCTTTCGAGACCACTCAACTACTGGAAAATCGTTTGGATTGCGATATCGCTCGATATGATTATTTTCTACGAGAAAACATCATTTTTTTCGATAATCGTAAGAGAAATTTCACCATTAAAATTGCAGAAAGAGAGTAACGAGAAAACGATGATAAATAATGGCGCATCGGGAGTTTCTAGAATGTTTTATATAACCGAACTCTCGAGCGAGAGTTGCCTGGCGTGAAGTTCGAGATGGGTTGTGTGTGACGCGCGAGATCTCTCGCCCGATCGATCGATCCGACCAACCGGCTCTTTCTCTCTCTCTTTTTCTTTTAGAATCGATCACGGGCTATAATCTCGCAGCCTGCAGAGAAGCGATTGAGGAATCGGCAGTGCGTAATTCACACCCCCGCGGCTGCGCCGAGCCGAAACCAGACGGAGAAAGAAGAGAAGGAGGAGAAGGTCGAATTGGTGAACTCGAGGAACAAGACATTATACGAGGAGCGTGAAAGAGATAGAAAGGGAGAGGGAGAGAGAGAGAGAGGTTACAAAAATTGACGAACGACGGCCCTTTGTCTCGGACGATTAAATCTCCCGGGCGATAAAACTAGGAGAGAACTATCGGACTTTCACATCAACTCTAGGAATATTCATAGGCGATGGAGCGAAACCGTGAAGCGTTTCTTGGTAATTGGCGAAAGAAACACAGCCGGGGTGAGGATAAATTTCGTGCGCGGATTTCACGCCGAGCGATAAATCTAACGCACGATGTAACGCTCTCATACGAGGAGAGAGAGAGGACGATTTACTTTGGTTTAGGCGATGGCCTGGAGTAACCTCGTCGGTCGAATCGGATCGACTGCACCGAGAGGGGGGCTGGGGAAGTATGGGAGACGAAGCCGCTCGGAGAAACCGGTTTACCTCTTCACCCCTTTCCTCTCTACTCGTTCTCTCTCTCTCTCTCTCTCTCTCTCTATATATATATATATATCTTTCTCTCTCGCTCTCTCGACTGCCTCCGCGCTTTCGCGTCTCTCGCTCGCTTTGCCGAGACACGGCACTTAGAGGTCCTTTGCGAGGAGGACCCGTGAGGGAAATCCCTAGGTCTTAGGACTCGCGCGCTACGTTCAACGCCACGAACCTATAAATGCCTCCTGGCAGCCAGTCTACCTTCTTCTTCCACCCTTTCCACATAACCGAGACGAGGAAATGCTCGGGAAACCGTCTCGTTCTAAATACAATGTCGTCCCTCTGCGACTTGACGTGCCAAGAACGTCGAGAAACTTCCCGTTGGTTGCTCCTACCCAGACCGCGAATAACTGTATGCCTAATCTATCACGGGAATTTGCACTACCCAACAATGCGGACTAACGAGCTGTGAGCACTGTTTGACGAATTTTTACGAAAGGTATTGAGAGTATTCTTAATGGACGGTATTCTTAAGACATGCCGGATATGTACACGATCGACTAGAACCATTTATTCATTGATAACTTCTACCTACGACGTATCTCTTATTACCTTACTTCAAAATGTACGGGTCTTGACGTGCCGAGTAGAATACTCGTATTGCTACATTCAGATTATTTGAATTTTTCGTTGCTGAATATATGAATGATTAATATTTAGATAGTTTTACGGCTGAAAGTTCTCATACAAGAAGAGCCCGTTTACATCCGGACGCAAAGTGGAGCGAGCTGGATGACCTTGAAGTCGCGCCCGAGCGAAGGTCGTCGGCGTTCTCAATGCCCAGCAGACGGGCACGGAGACGAGAAACGCGATATCCGTCGCTCATACATCCAGGTTCACTGGCAACCTGAAATCTTAGCCCCCAGTCATGAATACACTACTCAGGAATGTTCAAGATCGCTCATTAAGACTACCACTGGCTACGGAACGAAAAAAAAAATCATTTTACATACACCGATGGAACGGGAATACCTCGAGTTCGCTAATTCTCCGAGCGAAAAGTTTCGTCAGCGCGCGACGAGGTAATTACACCGTTGCTAGAATTACGTTGATATTTATCGCACGCGCATAACGGCGCGCTCGAGCCAAACTCGCCAAAACTAAAACTAGAGTACCGTGCGAGTGTCTGTGTGCGTGCTGCGCACGCGTGTTTCGCCGCGCAGTGTGAAATGGAGTTGGTCTCTAATCGCGGCCGGTTCGTGGCTACCGACAATGCGCTTACAGGAACTGAAAGAGAGGAGAGAGCTCTCGGCTCGCGCTTACGACGAAAACCTGTTCTCGAGTTTTCCGTAACGAGTGCACGTTTTAAAGGGTTAAGGTCGTTGTCAGGTTGGGATCGCGACTCGATGGAAATATACGGCTGACCCATACGCCGCCTTTGAACTCGTCCGTTGCTCCACCGTATTCGTGGTGTTTTATCGTAAAGCTTACCGATTAACGTGACTCTACTCACATCGCGTGGAATTTGTATTTCTTGGCGCTTTCTTCTATCTCTCTTTATGTTATCTTTAATTTGCATGTTATATCAGACAAAATCATTTTATTGAAGAAAATCTCAATATTATTGTGTTTACATAATTTTTCGAGTTGATTTCAGTCATAACACAGTTTCTGTGTTAAAAAAGAAAAAATTTATTCTTCAAATCAAAGGATTCATCCGATTCGGTCGTAATTCCTTCGCATATGATCGTTCGTACAATTGGATTCGATAGTTTACGAAAACATTCGATCTCCCGGCCACCGAAACGCTTTTATTAAAAGTGCCATTACTGCTGATCGATGAAATAAACGTTTACGCATCTCAGGACGGGATTTACGAACCGCGACGATCGTCTCGTGCGTCAACATTGAAATACGCGGCTAGCGAGTCTAATCTGTTTTCACGGTTCTCTTCCCTCTCTGTCTCGCGGCTTTATCGCGTGCCGCGTATTAAAGCTTCTCTCTATGCGGCCAATAAATGATTATCCCGCGCGTCCGAAGACGTTAACGGTATAGCGTTCGAGCATTCCCACACAGCTTTATTACGAAGTGACAGTCTCGCGAGTCTTCTGCACCCTGACGGCGAGAGGATCGCGTAACGATTGAGCGGCACGCGAGTCCTTAGTCTGTTGTGTCTCGGCGAAAATTCACGACGAGCGTAACGAGCCGCGAATAGAGTGGACGCTGATAAGGAAAAATGGAATTTCAGTCTGACCGCGAGGATAAATTTCTTTTTTTCTCTGACCCTTCATCCGCGTCGACTGGAAAATTATAGCCGCTCTCGCACGCCTTTTCTCGGGTTAAGCCTGGATTAAGTCGTGCGGACTACGTACGTATCTATACGTACGTGTGCGTGTTCATTTTATACCGTGGACGCTCGACGGAGGCGAATCGCTCGTGGCTTATTACGCGTCGTACGTATTAACGCGTACAACGTCCGTTCGTCGTATCAATTTGTTACGCCATGCGTTTCAACGATCTCACCTTTTCTTGCTTTTCTTGCTTTCGCGATGTATAAACAAAATGATGCAAAACGACTTTATCGTGGAATAATCACTCACGTTTGTTTCGTTGTTTATCCGTGACACTGTCAGACTCCTATCAACGATCGTTGTCATAAATCCAACCTTGGGAACGCCGAAGATCCGATTCGCGAACGAGATAGATAGATACATCGATGGATAAACGAGCTGGTGGAACTAGCGAGAGAGAGAGAGAGAGAGAGAGTTGCGTTGTGTTATAAATCGCAGATTTCTACGTGGACGGGTGTCCATGTGTTCGCGAGAGCTACCCGTTCGGGATGATCCATTTAATGCCATGCGCCGCCATGCGGCATAAATCACAGCCGGGTTATACCGAAAGTAATATAACCAACGTCATCCTCTTTCGATTCTCGAATACACTCGAGTCTATACAAGGTGTTCCCGAATTACTATACACCTTGGCATTCGAAATTTCAAAAACTGTCTTTGAGGAAGATAGAATGACCGAAGGTAGGTTTTTTTTTCAAATCTATACTCGTCAAAAGACTAGAGGGGCAGTTGTCATTTGAAAATGACTGTATCTTAGCTAAAAATGATCACCTTTTCAATTCGATTAAACATTTTTAGTCGCGTTACGATTGTATGGAAATGACGAATGTCCCCTAATTATTTGAAAGAGTGTAGCTCGCATTCCTCGTTCAAAAAATTCAATCGTTCACGAAACAAAAAAGATCGGAAACGTTTTTGGGAGGGAAGAAATTCGCATCTCTCCCGTATCGTGCGTTTAACCGCGCGCTCGCTGTACGGGAAGAAACGCACGATCGATATATAGCGAAAAAAGAGCCCGGCGCGCGCTTACGATTCGAAACTCGTTGTCTCGTTACGCTCGACTCGGGGTGAGAGGGTGGGGAACGTTTATAAGAACCTCTCCTCGACTCGGTCACGCGCGCGCGCGCTGCTCCGCTGATGAAAAAGGAAGGAGTACGCGCGCGCGCGGGAGAGAGAGAGAAGGAAAGAAAGAGAGAAAGAATGGAGAAAAAGGCGAAACGAAACAAAAACGAGGGGGTACCGGTAATGCCGATGTTTTTTTCCCTCGATCCAAATGAAGGCTCCCCCCGCGAGTCTTCGAGAGCAACGAAATCGAAGGGAGAGGGGAGTCGTGTAACGGGACCATCCCGGTTTTCGATTCGTTACTCGCTCGTCTCTCTCTGTCTCTTTCGAACTCGCAGGAATTGCGTTCTCTCTCTTTCGAGCGCGCGTGCGACAAAAAGGTGAGGGAGAGAGAGAGAGAGAGAGGGATGGAGAAAATGCGAGAGAGAAGAGAACGAGAGAAAGAGAGAGAGAGAGAGAGAGAGAGAGAGAGACCATGAGCGTGAGCGCGTAATCTCGCGTAAGTATCGGTCCCGCGTAATTACGACAATTTTTCAGACGACCACGACCGTATTGTGGGGGAAAGAAGGGTCTCGGCGAGTTCGCCGAAGGAGTTTCGGTTCGTTCTTTCGCACGGACAAAATCTTTCGCTCTCTTTCTCTTTCGGTAGCTAGCGAGCCTATATTTATGTTTGTTGCGTCCTCGTTTCTTTTGAGGTCAATTAAATCGGAATGTGAACAAAACGCTAGTAAATGAAAGAGTTTAGTTTTTACAGAAGGTGCTTGTAACGAATCTATTTCCATATTTATACAAAAAATACAAAAATAAGAGTTACGAATAATTCATTTCCTGCCAACGACGAAGACACCCGTACATAGGTCATTATAATTCTCGTTGACACTAAATATATACGTATTCGGATTCGATGCGACAAAATTTCCCTCTCGATGTTCTCTCCCTTATTGATTTTCCGTGCGTACACACCCCATGATGTTCCATTAATTTAGCCGTGAATTTTTTTACGATTTCACTGTTAAATTTTGTATGGGGAATTTATTGAAATTCTTTTCTGAATTCGAATTAAACAACGTACGTGCCCGTACATGCTTAACACGGAGGGAAAATGGTTTTGGATGCTACGACAATATCGCGTTTAATTCATCCCTTATTCTCGTAATTTAAAAGTTCATTCACCGTTTTCAATAAAATTATACTTAATTCGAAAGAATCCGAAACAAAATTCGAATACATTAGATTTAATATTTTTACGTTGCTCACACAATTCATTACATTTTTTCGAGAGAAAATGCGCATCCGTCTCCTGGAAATTAGCGGAAACGCGCCGACGTCGGCGCTCGTAGCTCACCCCCAAAGAATTCCGACCGTGGCGACGCGTCTGGGTATCCCTTTTCTCGGTTAATTTACCAGCGTGTAGTTTAAATTGCGTAATTTATATTTCCAGTTCTGCTTCAGGTGGTTATAATTAATTGCGTTTAAAGTTGGGCCCCTGCTCGTAGGTAGAGTAAGCAAGATAGAGAGAGAAAGAGAGATATTACTAGTAGAGGAAAAAGACAACGCACTTTAGGGAACCTGCGAACACGAGTTAGGGCAAATAATAGAGTCTTAATGTAATCCAGAGAGATCGAAAAACGTCACCGGATGTAAAATGGGTATATCTCGCCAGTGATCGTACCTATTGTGGCACACGAAAAAACGTGCAGCGCTGTTTGAGTTAAATTGACTCGCGATAATCATCGAAAACGGTTGTTATGGAAAAAATTGAGCGTCTACGGCTTTTGTCCCAATTAACGTTCTCCATACTTCACAAATCGATAACGCGTGTATCTGTTATAACAGAGCCGAAAGCAAATACCCACGAGCCAGGAAAATGTTTCGTTAATTCCTTGGCCGCGATTCGATTCTTTCTTCCGGTGAAAATGCTCGTATTTATTTTTCGCTCGTGCGAGCCGACCGATTAAAAATTGCCAAACGATGCGTTTAATCGAGAGTAAAAACAGTCCCCAGGATTGTACGAGCTCGAACGTTATGCGAAACAGCTATTTCGTTCGTAACGAGGGTGAAATGAACGGCTGACGTAGCGCTTACCGTGCTCAGCTTACGCGACTATAGCGACGTCATTCGATTAATTCCAATACGTACCTGTAACAGAAGAAATTATAATAATTAATTAATTGTTAATCAATTAATTACATGCCAAGAAAAAAACTTTTAGCTATTTAATATTTATTGAAATACCACCAATGGTATGTTTTGATAATCGAATATGATAATCGTTCAAACGAATACTAATAATAATGAGTTATTAAATCGAAAGAGATATCTCATTGGCGGTATTAAAATAACTAATATAACAAATTCTTCCCTTGATATAGAGGAATTTTTTAAAAACGCAAGGGAACGTAATACGAAATGAAATACTCTGCCTGTGATTTTGCTAATTTGTACGATTTTAATTAAATAGATGGATTAACGCGTAAATCTCGCCGAAACGTAGCCGAAATCGCGTTTTCACAAGTTATACACGGTTCTCTTGGTGCGATATCTCCCTCTTCCTCCTGCGCCCGGGAGGCGGCGGCTCGTCGTCGAAGCTCAACCGTGCGGGGGCAGGGTCGTTTTTCACTCGGCAGTTCCCAGGGTGGGTGCGCGCGAACCGGGCTCCGCGGTAACGCCACCGGGCTGCCGTTGCTACTTTCGTTATTTATGGCCAGCGATATAGCGTATCTCTCTCTCTCTCTCTCTCTCTCCCTCTCTCTCTCTCTCACACTCTGGCTTGCACTCTTCGCTGTTCACCTCGCCTCCTCTCACACTCTCGATTCAGGGCGTTAGAGGTCCAACTTTGGTTTCCATCTCGTGGAAATGCTCCACGGAAAATGAGATCCGAGAGTACCGTTGCTCTATAACGTCCCTCCCCTCCCGCTACCCCTACCCTTCTCCGGCCGGTTGTCGAATCCCCCTTAGGGTAAATAAGATCGGCGACACCGCAGGACGTAAATAGGCGAGAATAAAATTCATATACGCGTCTCTCGATTTATGATCCGGCAGTCTGCTTTCTTAATTTCCATGGGATGACGTGAGGGAGGATTCAACATTCTTTGTTTGGGATGCGGAATCGAGTCCCAAGAGAGACCAAGAGAGAGAAAGAGAGAGAGAGAGAGAGAGAGAGAGAGAGAGAGCATTGTAAGAGAAGGAGGGGTAGATCACGCGCGGCGAGGAGTTTAACATAAACCCCCTTTTCCCGATCCGGCTCATTAAGAGTGTGCAGATTACCGAGAAGATGACCTCGAAGAGGCTCCTCTAGCCCTCTCGGTGTATATACACCCACCCGTAAGCTAATTAAGACGACAAAAGTCCACGTTAATTCGAGAAACACTCGTACCGAGGAGCCCGAGTGACTGCCGGTTATGGCGAGGGAAAAGACCTTGGCTTACCCCGGAACTTCACCGAGCCGACTCTACACGCGTCGCTGCCCCTAGGAATCCCGTCGGCGTATATATAAAACAAGAACGAGACGACGGTATCGCGTTGCCGAAGCATCCGCGAGAGAAGTCAGGGACCGTATGGGGAATCCAAGATACGCGCAACCAAGCAAGCGGCTACGAGATATTCTAATAAAACGACCAACGGCTCTTTTACGATCGCACACCGATATTATACCGCGACGGAAAAATAATTATCTACGGATTTTCGATTTTTCTTTTGCAAAATGTAATCACCACTGCATTGTAGGATATGTATATTCTCGAATTTAGAATTTTGTTGGTAAACAAGTTTGCGTGAATTATAAACGAGAAACGAGTTGGCCGATTCTTAACGCAAGAATTAGAGTGAACAACAGCTGATCCGAGTCGAATATCACAGAATTGGCTGTTCTCGACTTTTTGAAAAATCTCAAATCTCGGCAATAGGCGTCATGCGGAGCAACGCGTTTCCGCGCGAAATTATAGCATTCACTCGCGCGTACGCACGCGGACGATCGGAAATCGATTTCCGTATCGCGATCCTGATACGGCCACGGGGGCGTTATCCGGTTTTACGTTTCCATGTCGTAAATAGCTTTATTTTCTCGCGCGCAGTATCACAATCCCCACCAACCACCTCTTTCGATTCGCTAGAACTTTTCATTTCCACTCTTCTATTCTCTTCTTCTCTCTCTTTCTCTTTCTCTTTCTCTTTTTCCTTCTCTCTCTCTCGCTCGCCCACTTCTTTTTTATCGTTATTTTTATTTCTCCCTCGCAACATACGTCCGTCGACGGGATCCCTGTCGTAAATTATAACTCTCGCGTCGGCGTCTCGATTTATTACGGCGTTCCGGTCGGGGCGTTATAGCTCCGTGCATCTATATACAATATGTATATACATATACACACAACAAATATATAGAAATGCGAGTGTGCGCGTACATATCCTATCTCGTGTAATAAGACGGCGAGTACGATAATTAGCGAGGTCTTAACGTCCTCGCGTCGTTCGGTCTGGTCGAAAGGAAGAGAAAGAGGGAGGAAAGAACAAGAGGGGAAGAGAGACGCCGGCCGTAAAGTTCATTTGGACTTTTTAATTTTCGTCCCGTCGCGCACCAGGACTGTCGCGAAAACGAGAACGTTCAACCGCCGACTGACCGAACCAGGGGACTCATCCTCTTTTTCAGCTCACGCGGTAGAAAAAGTGCCGCATAATCATATTTAATATCCTCATAAAAATGCACATTTATATATATACCCGAAAACGATCTCTCTGCAGTAGGGGTAAGAGAACGCCGGAATAATTAACGCGAAAAAGAGCGGGAGGAAGATATCCGCGTGCCTAAGCGAAAAATAAGGGACAAAGAAACTTGTCATTTTTGATACGGAGGTATGTTCAACCGAATTTTTTTCTTTTTTTTCGCGCGAATAAAAGTCACTCTCTCTTCTCTCCCTTCAACCTTCCCGTTCTTATCGCTGATTTGCATCTGTCCGACGCGTCGAGTTTCACGGAAGTCGGGTTTTTTGCGTATATTTCGAGACACGCCTATGCGAAACACCCCACACAGGGAAAGAGGATGTTTCGATAATGGGCAAGATAATCGCGATAACCGCACGCGTGCCGCGAAACTCGTTGCATTTTTCCTTCTGATTTTTTCCTTGGCTTTTTCTCTCCTCTCAAACGTTATTACTTGGGACTAGTTTTTCGTTCTCTTTTATTTTCCTTTGAATCGCACTCGATCGTTCGATGTTCCTCGCGTCGATGATAAAATCAATACATTCAGATGTCGTCATACAGTTACCATCAGCTTTAATCAACAGACTATTTTAATTATCCAGGTGCTTTGCTTCCGCTCTCATTGTACTAGCGAGCGTTTGTCTTTTACGCGTTATTATAAATTGTCGTCGATTTCGCTCGGTTGATAAACTGGGTCAATTATCGCTGTGCATTAAATCGACTCAATTATAGATATTACCAATTGCATAAAATATTCAATTCGTAAGAACTAATTTAATCCACCCGGCTGGTAAACATTTCACGTTAATTTAAAACTCCGCCAATCGCGAAAGAACCATTATAATATCGTTATTAAAAATAATCATTGAAAACAGCCTGATTTTACGTGAATGAAAATCGCAGTTTGCGTCATCGACGTGAATGTTGATATCGAGAAATTCGTCAAAATTTATGCCTCGCTGGTTCTTCAAATCCAAAGAACTTCCTCAGCGCGTTGGGATTCGCGAGACGCGATGATTCACGATCAGGCGATTCTCACTTTATTACTTATACACAATGAAGTTAATCGTTTCACGGAGCAAATAAACTCCCTCGAAGCGGCTCAAGACCGATCGCTAGTTCTTTGTCCGGTTCTCACTCGCTTCTCCCAGCTCATATACATACTAATCCCGGTTTCATGGCTCCGCGCGACAATATTTATATGCACCTTAAGCCTGCTGGCGAACTCGAAGGGAGGATACTCGTTCAAAAAAAAAACGATTATTGTTAACGCAGCGTGGTTGGAAACGATAAGGGTCTTAAGAGAAGTCTCTCTCTTTCTCTCTCCATCTCGCTCGCACCGATTCACCCCGATACGGGGGATGACACGTGGTGGCCGGGACACCCAGAGGGTTAGATCACCGGGAGCGAAAAGGGGGTGTACGAGAGGGGGAGAGAGAAGGGTTGGGGTGGAAGAAGCGATTTGAACGATAAGCCGCAGGACGCTACTGACAGTTATGACGACCGGTCACGGGACTCTGCCGAGTTGTGTGTATTGAATAAGAGAGAGAGAGAGAGAGAGAGAGAGAGAGAGAGAAGAAATACCACCCCTTATATTCCTTTGTGACGGTTTATCGAATTCGGTTATCCTTGACCCCTCTCGGCTATAAACCCCAGCGAGTTGATCGCACCGGTTAAGAAAACACGGCTGAATCGATTTCGGCTCGAACGAGAGGAAGTATTGTGTGTTTTAAAAAAAAGAAGCGTCGAAGCGTGTACTCGGAGAGAAAGACCGATATCTAGTTAAAAAACAAACTCTCGACGGTTGTTTTGATTATCGTCCGGAGTGTGTGTCAGGAATGGGATTGATTTATTTAGCTGCTTCCACTCGTGTTTTTTTTCTCTTTCGCGTCTGCCGCCGGAATCACGTGTGAATAAAACCTCTCGGTTGCAATCATTTTAGGAATCCCGAGGCGTTTTTAGATCGATAAATTTTGTACGAGACTCGGAGAATTTGTCGCTGGTTATTCCTAACGGTGTAATGACATTTTTATACGAGCTTCGGTGAAAAAAAGATTGTTTGTTCTAGTTAATATTTATTGGAATACACGATGCTGTAAATCAGTAGTTGAATGTAGATAAACGAATATCAGCTAACGATCGCGCAGTCATTTTTCATCGCAACATTTGTCAGTACGTTGCTTGGTTTTTTAATGTTCGCGACAAGTCTCGTCCAGGACTGTCCCGATGACCGTAAGGCCCGGTGTTCGCTCGTGTGGCCGTAAACTCGAAATATTTATTTCGAATGCGACCTATAAAGTACGCGGGGTCCCGCCATTACAAGTCATTTTCATGGGGTCTTCGAGATCAAACGAGCTGATATTTACGTTCCGGGGTGGTATCGTAGTCTTGGTACGATGTCTCGTCACCAGGAAGATTCTCGTGCGTTAGAATTCTCGCAAGCTGATTTATCGAACTAATTAGAGCAGAGTGAGAAAATTGAGGAATTACAGTTTTCTAAATTGTTTTCCACCAAATTGAAAGATCCAAACACTCGCGATCCAATTTCGAGGAGGCGGCGGCAGTGTGCTCTGGAGAGGTCGCAAATTTTCAGGGTTCCAATATGGATAAAATTATCATCCTGGCGCGCGGGAGCCGGACGGATGCCACGCGCTGGAAGTCGTCTTTACGAGCTCACCGATCTCAGGCTACCTAATAATAACGCGGGCATATTTCACGCGGTTGGTCTATCGCCAGGAGCAGTCGTGCCGTGTAGGAGTCGTGAATCAAATTTTACTCGGCGTTATCGCCAAACCCCCTCCACTCTACGGTAGTCCGCGTCAATGCAAGACGGTTCGCGTCTGCTATCTTCCCCGCTGCACTCTCTCCCTCCCTCCGCTCTCCTTCTTCCTCTCTCTCTCTCTCTCTCTCTCACCCTCTCGCTCTTTCTCTATCCACGGCACTCGCGAAAAGAAAAGCGTCCTCGAAAAGATAGGGGATCGCGTAACTAATGGGCTTTCCACGAGACCGTTTTTTACTTTTACGGCCTCGGCGTAAATCTACCTTCGCCACCGAGCCCCGTTCTCGCTCTTCCTCTCCTGTTAGTAAGAATAAATTTACACCACGTATATCGAATAAAGAACGGCGCTTGAAAAATTCGGCTAATTCGACACGAGCGGAGATACCGAGAGCTTCTTTATTGGAGGACGCTCGTGGTTGTATAAATTCGGAATTGCGAGTGCGTGCATTTGTTTCGATATTCCGTGTTATCGCGAGAGAGTTAGGAAAGGGGGTGAAGTCTAGCATCGGGTGCGTAGATAGACGCGCCCGTTTTGTATAACTACGGCACGTATTTCAAGCCGGCGCGAGGGCTCACCGATCGATATTCGGAGAAAGTTGCTAAGAAACCCGTAGTCACGTATCGGATAAGTGAATGGCGGACACTTGAATCTTTGTTTTCCACCCCCTCCTCGCCCCCTTTGACTGGTCTTCGAGCGTAATAAAAGTTCCATGTATATCTATCGGCTTATTCGAATTCAGGACAGCTCTCTTACTCCCTCTCTCTCTCTCCCACCACCGTCGTGAAATTTCCGCGCATTTTCGCGTCTAATCGCTGATTGCGTACGTGTCGCAAGACGTTACGTCGTATTTTCCGGATGAGTGGCTTGCATATTACGCTGTTCGCATCCACGCTTCGCCGGGCATTACCTCATCGGGGTCGTTCCTAATTCGACGAAACGTCGAGGGGGGATGCGCGTCTTGTCGATCCCGAGGCAGAAAGAATTTCATTTTGATAAATAACTTATCGGTACGCTCATCGCAAAAAAATTTCTTAATCTCGTCGAATTAGCTCTCGGGATAAAAAGAAAAGGCGAGTATACATTTGTAATTAGTTCCTCTTACATTCCACAGCGGGATTTTCTCGCTCCGTGGAAAAAGTGCAGGGGTCGGGAAAAAGTATAACTGGGTCTTTCGAGCTAAGGGGGGGTGGGGCGGGAGAGGGGGCGGTAATAACTCGCGCGGGCGGAATAAATCTGGAGAGAAAAAGTCTCGCTACACAGCAGCCGTCTCGTATTCTCGCGGCATCGCTTTAATACACCTCGCCCGTTACTTTTAATATACTAATCACGCTGTAACGTATTTTCCCGAGACTGGTATAGGAGAGAGGGGGCAAAAGGGGGATGAAATTCGCCGCGTCGGGGCGAAATTTCACGTCGGGGAGTAATTTCCCCGTTCGCCGATATTTTACGCGCGTGCTCTGGGCCAAGATTGGCTCGATTCTCCGTCCGACCCTCTGTCCTTACTTCCTTTCTCTCGCCCTGTCCTTTTTTTTCTTCTCTATACTTTCTCGTCTCTTCCGGGCCAGTCTGACCCATCCGGGATCGAGCCTCGAGCAGAATTCGCAAGAAGTTATCTCCCTTCCGGTGATTATTTTCTATCCTATTTTTTCGCTTTTATAAATTTGCCGAAAAGTCGATAAAGAAGTACGAAGTGGAGAGGAGAGAAGAAAAAAAAATTAAAGAAATAAGTTCCATCGACGCGATAACTCGACGTCGCGAGTTTATTGTTGACTTTCTGTTAGCGAAACTCTCTCGCGTGGCTTTATCGAACTTCATTAGCCAATCGATTGTAAAAATTCAGCTGAGCGAGGAAGAAACCTGAAAGTGGAGAGAGAGGGAAAGAGAAAGAGGAAGAAGAGAGATAGACGTGCCGAACGTTTTTCCCCCGTTGAACTTTGGCAATAATACGAAACCACTGCCTTTTCCCCTCGTAGACAATAAAATCAATATGGCCGAAGGCACGTTTTAGCCGCGTTTGTTTTTTCAATTTCGCTCACTCTCCCCCCTTTACTCACGTTTCGATGTGTATACGCGCGCGCGCAACCAGCTCCCCCCCGTTCAATTTCACGCGATCGAACGATCGCGGAATTTCAAATGTGTCGCGAAAAAGTCTATCCGGATCTTCTTTTTCTCTCTTTTCTTACTCTCGGTTCTTTTTTCTTTCCGTGCCCTAGAATTCTTTTCTTACCACCGGAATGACCGCACGAAGAGATATGTTCTCGATGCAAACAGCCAACTCCTCATTTTTCCGACCGTTTTACTCTTCGAATATTTTTAAACCCACATCACTCCTCCTTCTCTTTTTTTTTTATTTTTATCAAACGTTTATATGGTGAGAGTACAAATGTCGTTGCATTCTATTGAATTTCCGTATAAATTTTTTGAGGGATGCAAAAATCTACTAGTGAATCGAAAACGGGAAAAAAATACAGTGGCACTCGTAATCGGATTACACGAGAGCAATCCATGTAACGATTTAAATATCGCTCAGATCCATCGATTAAAAACTTACATCGGGATGAGAGCACACGTTTTATCGGACATGATGGATCTTTGATCGTTCGCCAAGCTATCGCGCCTCGACCTGATTGAATATTCAGCCGCGTATTAACGCCGTATACGGCATTTCGGAATTGCCTACCGAAAGAACACGAGGGGTTTCGTTGTATGAAGCCACCGAATAGATGTAGATTGATTTTTTTCCATCGTCATTACATCGAACACGGCTCTCGTTTTCGCTTTGATCTCTCGCGTTCGAACGTAACTCTTTTGTACGAGATTTTTCGTAGGTAACGAATACTGTATGATATTGTAGATATAGAGTAGCGATTAGATACGTAGAAATGTGTGTTTCACACTCATAATGTGGGATAAAGCGATTCGATGAATTACTCTACATAGATATTTCAATACTGTGCGGATCGGGATATCGCCAATGTGTTTAGATTACATTTTTACAATCGATAAAACATTCGCTCAAAAAATATTCTTTCGATAACATTTTTTGGTTCACGCGATGCATGAAACACAATATAAACAACGTACCGTAACGCGATAAGCGCTGGAATCTAAAATACAAAGTTTATCGCAAATTCAGAGCAATCAAAAAGAAAGATGAAGAAAAAATGTACCCAAGGGTGAGAAAAATACACAGAGCGAAGGTAGAAGAGGGAGAGAAGTGGCCGGTGAGAACTGTCGGCATTAACAAAAGTTGGTAGAGGGGCGAAGCGAGGAGATGGGGTTGAAAAAGTGCCGCGAGAGCATCTCGCTGAAACGGGAAGGATTAATTCCGCGCCGAAGTTTTCGACGTCTCGAACGTTCTCGAGTCGAAAAAGCGTTTAAAGTATTATACTTCGCCGCAATGTCGACAAAACTCTCTCTCTCTCTCTCTCTCTCTCTCTCTGTCTCTCTCCCTTCACTACAGAGTACTCGTACTCGTGTACATAGATATAGAAGTACGGTAATCCGAACAAGCCGCGAATCGATCACCCGAGACCAGGAATAACATTTTCTTTATCGACGAAACTCGTTCGAGCGCTTTTTGATTTCACTACCCCCTCTATTGAAAATTCTTATCAAACGAGTATTAGCGCGTGGCGAGGTTATTCAATGAAATCGCATCGAATTTCGCCCAAGAGTTAATACTCTGAAAACTTACACGAATGGAAGTCCATTATCGCTCTTGGCGATGAAAAAAAAAAGAGAAAGGAAATTCTCTCGGCGAACTATCGATCTTCTTTTGTTACGCGAATCTAGGGGATGAACTCGAGAGAATTATAAAAGATAAAAAAAAGGAAGGGGTGAACAAAAATTTGGAAAATCTACGAGCGAAGAAAATCTCGCGATAGGGAACATGAATCTCTCGCATTATGTTCGGGACAGTGTGGCAAGAGCGATACGTTTTCCCGCAAAAAGCCAAACCGCTCGCCTATATTTCGCGCCGATCCGCTTCCGCGTATTTATACGAGCGCGCACGGTTCGCTTTTCATAAAGGCTTCTTGCCGTCCGTACAGGAGCGCGCACACGCGAGTTATTGTGCCGGCCAATTCGGTTGGTACAGATATCCGCGTGAAAAAATATTTCTTTACCGTTCGTTGCTTCGGTAAAAAAAAATTGACCCGATGAAATATTTAATTAAATCTTTCGAGAACTCTGCTCGATGAATTAGAATTTGTTAAAGCAACAAAGCACTTTTATTTTCATCGAATCAAAACACGTTGGACCTCAACGACATTATAGCCATTCGGTAGGAAACCAATATACAACTCCGTAAATCTCTCAGTCGAGAAGGAGGATCGTCTCACGGTCCGTTTTCCTCGAACGCATCGTATTCGGGAATCCACGGGATAAATCTGTCGCGGCAGGATCGCCCAGTTTGCGGAATATTCGCTCCGCGCGCAGTTATCGGTATCGTAACGCGATTCGTCGCATTGATAACGGTCCCGGGAGGACTCAAAAGAGAAAGAGAGAGCGAGAGAGAGAGAGGGGGGAGGAGAGAGGAACCGCGAGAGAGCGGGAGAGAGATAGCGGATCGGAGCACGGAAATCCACGAGAGCTGGATTCACGAGACCCACGGATTCCGGATGTATTCAAACTCTCCGGGTTTCGGTAGTCCTCTGTGCGCGATTTCACCAAGATCGCCGATAATCCCCCATAGACCCTGTCATCTATCTCCAAGATTGTGGGTGGGATACGCGAGCGTTCGAGACCGGGCCTGGTCTAATCGATTCGGATTCGTAAGCGACTATTGTCCAACGATAGCCAATTAGCTTTGGAGCGCCAGTCGAAGCGCCCCGAACGTACAGTTGGTTCGCATGGGTCTAGCTAAGTGTGAGAGTTTGCCCATCGGTTGATCAGGCTCGCCCCTCTTCGCAGAGCCCGAATTTAATACTGAAACTGTGGAGGAGAAAGTACTCCAGATTATTATAATGCCGCTTGTATCTTTACGAGTAGATTAGCGGAGAGAACTTCGGTTATCGCAACTTCAAAAATAAAATCGATTAATTATTTTAGCCGAGTCGAAAAATGTGATCGGTTATTAGTCGTATTTATTAGCCTGTATTTTGTTCCATTTGATCGTTATTTTATTCAGATTTTTAGTCGCGATTTTAATAAAATGATGGCTTAATTGCGAGGTCACTGGATTTCACAGAACTTCAGAAAAAAAAGATCCAAAAATTGATGAATGACCGAGCGAACTGAAAGGTAAAGCGGGAAAAGTGGTATCGGGTCAAGTGACAGAAAAATTCCAAAATTGCTCAGAGAGTAATCGTCTTCGGTGGTCGAATGGCTGAGATCGTGAATTTTTATCAGCAAATGTTTGCTCGGAATTCCGAAAAGCGTTCCATAGGCAATTCATCGCGGCATTTTCCCTTGAATCATGTCGAGGTAGATCCCCGTGTAAACACATTTCGTTACGGCATTACTATAGATTTTCCTTCGGTTTTTCTTATTTGAAGTTTTCACCCAGGGCTTCGGCATACACGCTCATTTGCCAATAACGCGTGCGAGCGTCCATTTCGTGTTATCCGTTGAGAAGCAGTCGCGTGTACAAATACCCATTTTGCGATTCTTCGCAAAGCAAAAGAAACGCAGAAAGCCGAAGAAGAACCGCTCCTTGGAAGTTTTCTTCGGAAACTCCGTAGAAACCTCCTTTGTTATCCCTAACGCAACTCGGAGTTATCGTTGATCGTTTCTATCTCGGCGGCTATAAAACTAATGGATCCGAGTCTGTTTTATCGCTCAAGGACGTTCGGATTTTAAGCCCCTCTCTGGAACTCTCTCTTCCAACAAAATACGCATAATTACGCGCGATTCAATTTCCCGCCTCCAAACTGTGATTCGCCTACAACGCGCGATAAACTTTGACGAGTGCGTGCGAGAGCGCCGCGACAAATACGATTTCCGGAGATATTATACCTACCTGGCCGGGGGAATAAAAAATAAAAGAGTTTAGCCACTTCGCCTAAATGGCAACGAAGTAACGGGTAGGATAGTAAAAATTCGCTTCTGAGTCGGAGGTAACTCGGCTCTTGAACGTTCTTTTCGTTGCTCGCGACTAAAAAGTCCTGAATGTCGAACCGAGAGGAAGAACGAGAGAGGGGGGGGGGGGAGAAAATAACGATTTGCAAGCGAAAAATGGCGCTAGGCGTCGAAACGACCCTCGTAAAAGCCGGCCGCTCTAGCTCGCGCTTTCTTTTCACTGAGCTCTGGCTAAGCCACTCTCGCAATCAACGACTCAATTACCGGCTGGTCGATTTCGCGAATCCTCTCCTCTTCTCTTTCTCTCTCTCTCTCTCTTTCTCTCTCTCTCTCTCTCTCTCTCTCTTTCTCTCTCTCTCTCTTTCGCTTTGAAAGGGGTCAGCCATGGGTGCGTCCCGTGCGATCGTAAAAAAACCCTCCCGACTTCCGCGGCCTGAAAATAGACAAGCTCTCTTCGGCTAACACCTCCCTGTCCAACTTCCGGTTGGTTGTACACATCTATATACGTATATACATGCAGAGAAGAGCAGACCGCGCTCAAAACCATCCACTTATGGGAAATAAAGCGAGAATTATCGTCCATTGTGTTCGTCCCGCAATTATTCAAACTGTGTATATAATGCCTCCACGGCTACGTTTTGCGTGCACCACGTTGCGTTTTATCGATCGTTTCGCCGAAAAATAACGAAATTAATACGTTCGGTTCTCGCTGAATTCTCGAAAGAAGAGGTATCGCGGTAACTAATGCTGGAAAGTAGCGATATTAATCACTTTTATTAGGTTATTATGATACCTCAGACTCTCTTTCTCTTGGTTAAGGCGCGATTTATCTCCGGGGTGCATATTTAAAGCGAAGATGCGCCACTTTTTATTCCCCATCATTCACCGACGGCAATCTCGAGAGCCGAGCAGGAGAGAATGATCGAAGATCCGACCACCGAAAATTCATTATAATTCAGACAGATCCGTTAGTTATCGTACTAATAAAATTGTTAAATCGATACCGCTTGTTCGTCCAAACGTTCGTGCAACGGGTTTTGTTTAAAAGCCACGGCCAATTTTCATACATAGTATCGTAAACATCTCAATCTCGCAGCGAAAAGACTACAATTGTTATTCGAGTCTCGTTTATCATTCATGGTATTGCTCCACTGACGTAAACGTATATGCGTGTTAATCTAAGCAGCTCTCGAGCGGAAATAAAAAAGGTCTGGTTTCCAGGATATCTCGTATACACTGGAAGTAAGGCGTTTGCAACTCCCATGAGAATATCAGAGTTGTTTTAGATCTTGAAAAAAATAATTTATCGAATATATCAATAGAAATTATAAAAATTAGATAATTACGATAATTCCAATTATTCGTTGATAAACGGTATATGTATTTAGGTAGTTGCGAAAACGATTCGATAAGAAAGATGATAACTAGCGGGATATCTATTTATAAATTTTTTTACAATCGAGATAAATACCACCTTCTCATTCTCTATAACTTGTTGACGAGATTCTCTATCTCTTTCAAAGTTCGAGTGTCTCCTTCGACGCGAAAACGGTCGCGTCTCGCTCGATCGCGCGTCGGAATGCTCCGAAGATTGGCTATCTGTGCTATACATCGAACTCTCATTGAGGGTTTCATTTCCGCGTTACCCGAGTCGCGAATTACGAATCGTAAATAATCACCGACGAATGGAATTATCAGAGCGAGATCAAACGTCTAGACGCGTTTACTCTGGAGATTCCGCAATCCTGGGGGGAATTTTTGCCATTTTCGATAATACAAAAAGTTTCGTGCAACTGGATATATGCCGTAGTATACTATAGCTCGAACGAAATCTGGTTCTCGATCGAAAAGTTTGCCGCCGAGCGCGGGGATTTCGAGCGCGAAATACGACAAACACGCGAGGTAAAAGTTGGTTAGCCATATCCGTGAGAGCAGAAATACACACTGTACATATACTATATTGTCCAGTATAGGAGGGGAAAAAAATGTGCCGTCATATCGAAACGGTAAAAAAATCGCTTCGCAGTAGGAATAAAATTGACGTTGGGTCGATTAACGAGAACGCGGACACATACATATACGTCGTTAATTTACATCGGGTATTGAATTATGGCGTTTATGAAAGATCGAATCGACACGAGTAATTAATGGAACGGTGAATGTATCGCTGGATCCGTGCGACGTTTGATTAACGACAGAGAGATGTGCAATTAAAATATTCTCTTTTCAGCTCGTTTCGCGTACAACGTTGAAATATCATCATCGATCGTACCACTCGTCCTATCGGAATATTGAATTTTACACGATATTTCAATCGATTGTGAATTGATCTAAAATGGCTACACACCGTCCAAAAAAAAATTCTATTAAATCGTCTGGCTATGTATAATCGGAAGAATTCATAACAGCGTTCGTTAGACTCCAATTTCGGTGGGACGGCTAATTTATAGATCACGCACTCGACGTGACGAAGTCAATATCGATATGCCGGCTGAATTTTTAAAGCCCGAGACGATCCCGCGGGGGGAATTTCGCGGCTTGTCCGGTCCTTCCCGATGAATTTTGCACGCTCGGTACTGACCTCGGATGATCTCTCTCGTCCGCGCGAGACTCGGGGGAAGTGAAGTAATTCTCGCGGCCGGCTGCTAAGGGGGAAAGCGAGGAGGAGGAGGACGAGGCTGACCAGCCTCCCGAAACCTCTCGAGGTCTCCTTTGCCTAGGAAGCGAGATAGGACCCGGTGTAATTTATCGCGCGGTTCGTCCTTAAATCTTAAATGGGATTCGATTAAAGGACCAGCGTTGCTCGGTGACATCGGCTCTTCGATCTCACGAGTATTTCCGATATATATTCAACCTGTAATCAACGAATTCGCCGTTCCTCGTTAATTCATTTTCGTTGTCCTTCGTACCCGAATGTTGTCTAACGAAATGTAACGATAACAGTGAATATGTATATGTATATTTCTCGTATGTGAATCAACCTAATTGAGACTCGCGTGTGAATTTTCTGATTTCCAGAATTTCATTAAAATTCATTTGGATTAAGTGCATTATCCGGTGACGATTTATATTCTCCGAGAATAATATGAAAGTGTTATTTTACCGGAAAGAAAATCTGTTGGTCTTTACTTTCGATGTTATTGTTAGACCTCACATAATTACTGTAGCGAATTTTTTTATCGAATGCCGGGGTCTACAATATTACGGAAGGATCACAAAGCTGCTCGCCTCGGAATTTGAGGCTGGTGATGAAAACAAGCGAGGCTAGTCGAGACGCGCGCGTTCAGCGTCATTCGGTGGATACTAATTTGACCGAGGAGGAGGGGAGGATAGTTTCGCGGCAACCGTCATCGAGAATTTCCTCCTCTCGCGTTCGGAGTGTACAACTCGCAGAGCGCGAATCCTTTGCCGATTACACGAGATTAGGTTCGGATCGGGACACTCTGTGATCTTCGATTTGCTCCTCTCTCCCAGTTTAGAACGAAAAAGAGAAACAAAATTCGCTTGTTCACGGTTAGTCGAGTCTATCTCGCTTCAATCCCCACCAATTTGCGTATTTGGTTCGACGATTTTATACCGCAGCTTTGTTCTTTCTTCTGGAAATATTCAAATCGCTCGGTTGGTGTTTGAAACAATTACACAAAGATTATACATCTAGGTTCGGGAAATATTACATATTGGATCGCATACATTCACGTGTTCGCGTATGCGATACCGATACGTTTGCCGATTCATCGTATTTTTAGCTTACGTTAGACCGGACCTGACCTCGTTTCTCGCGCATCAGGTAAAACGACGCGAGCTGACCTGGCCGATACAAGTTTTTGCGAAAACGCCGAGTGCACGACACTCGCTTTTAAAATCTCGAAAAACACACTCTACCTGTTCTTTTTCTAATAGTGCCAATTGTCGGATCCAACAATGGATTCAGAGACGAAAATTTATTCCTCCGAATAAATTTCTATTAAATTTTATTAGAAGCGCGAGCGAATCGACTTTTCCCAATGCGCGAGCGATGAATTCAGGCGGAGCGAAATTGCTCTTCGTTTTTGAAATTCAAATCGGTTCACGCGTGCGGTAAGACAAGCTCGGTGGAAAAACGGAACTAGCGGAGCACGCGGTATTCATTGCGGTAAGAAAATTGCGACAGAGGAGGATCATGAAAAAATCAGCTACTTGTTGCGAATTTCCGATTCGCGGGTAGAGGCAAAAATTCCCGAATTTTGTTTGTCAAAAACGTTTTTCAGTTTCTCTCTTTACGTCTTCCTTTTCACGATTTTTCCTCTCGACTCGTCCTCCTCTTCTATACTTTTCCATACCGTGTCACTCGTTTCCTTCCATCCAACGACTCAACAACGATATATATTACATTTGCGGATTCTCCCCCTCCCGCTCTCCCCGCCCTGGCCCGCCATCACCGGTAACTCCCCAAATAAGACACGTACAAGATGCTCCAATTTCAGCTGACACCTGCGCTTCGCGCTCGCCATGAAACGTTCCGAGCTCTGGCTAAATCTCTCTTTCTCTCTCCCTCACTCTCTTTTTCTCCGTCTCACTCGCAACATATCCAACGTTTACCGGCTCCACCGTCGTCGACGTCGGGTCGACATTGTAACCGATGGACAAAAGACGTACGTATTATACGAGAAACACACGGAGATACTCGTTTCGCGATAACACACACACATTTTCTTAAAATTCCTCCTACGATATTTCAACATGTTAGGAAAAAAGTAACGGGGGGAAATTCAAATCGAGTCATCGATTATGCAGTCGTTTTAGTCGTCATTTTCGGAATCGATGAAAATTTCAGGTTACTCTCGCGAGCGTCATTCCGAATTCGGATTAACGCACACGGGCGTCGGTGCGGAGGAATAATTCAATTCTACTCGCGATAAAGCCCTTGATGCGTTATAGAGGGTGTTTCGTTTCGATTGGTTCGCGGAACTGTCCCATGCCTTCCCTGAGTAACCATGAACGTCGATTGGAACGGAATCACGGTGTATACTGCAACGTGGACCGACTAAGGACCTCGGGATGTGCTCTCGTTACTCGCGCGGTTTCGACGATTCATCAGCGTTAAGTGCAACCTCTCCCTCGCGCGCTCTTTCTCTCGTGCGCGCAAACACGTACACATATTCCAACAGCGCAAATATACATATGTACATGAATTCGCAGTCGGTACAAACACCTAGTCCCGCGTATATTCGAGCTGGCAAACCATTTACGAAGGTGCCGAGGAGAGAACGTCTTGGACGTCCCATGCGACCCCTGGCTGACCTCTCTCGTCTATGTTTCGTATTTGTACACGTACACAGTTGAAATTGCTGTGTTTTCCAGTTGAAAATTTTGTTGGTCAAAGTTTCTGCTTTGAATTCTTGAAAGTAGGTACATACGAAATAAGCTAGATAAAAATCATTCAAGTTGATTCTAATAATAACATTTTTTTTTGTGTTAAACTTTTTATAAAATTGATATGTAACGCGACAGTATTGTTATTTAATGATCAATATTGCGTAACGACTTTTGACGCAATAAATATATCATCGAATAACAATGCGAATCGTTTAAATTGACTCGAAAATTTAAATGGACCATTCGTAACAGCTGATTTTTGTTGAATCGAGCAGCAAAATTCTCGACTGCGTATTCTCGGTGATTTTGCAGGGCCCCGGTTCGATTCGGACCCCTCTAGGATTTTATAACGATCGTCCAGCGAGAGGACCTTTAATTCCGACCAAGCCGACGTCTCTATTCACGGAGTGAAAGGTACTCGGTGTGTGTTTCTGGATGACGAGACCGTTCCTGTGTATTTCAGCCGGGATAAATGTTCCGGGAATCGCGAGAAGCGCGAACCCGGGTGTAAGAATAAGTATACGTTCCGTCAGTCTCGTAATTTCCCACCAAAATCTCGGCTCTCCTCGCGTTGATGTTTCGACGAAAGTTGAAGACTCGATGATTAATGCCTCTACTCGTTAATCTTCGCGGATGAACATTCGGGATGTTTTTTCGAGCGAACAATATACCGGAGTTTGCACCGAAAAGTTATTACCGCGCGCTATTGAACGATTTTTTTTTCGACGATTCGCTTTCGAACGGTTTTCAATGTTCTACCGCAAAATTATTACAAAAACTCGGGAATATCGATGAATCGGTACACGAACCGATGGATTCGGCAATCATTCCCGAATCGTATGGTTCATTTAACGTGGATCGGCTACGCGAACGAGCCGATTTTAATCAGTCGCGCGTGGATATTGGTTGTTATTCGAAACATCGAAACGTTATTTGCCCACTCCTACACAGACACATACGCAGCCCCTATGGGTTATACGTGTTTTCGGTCCTCGCGATAGGATCTCTAACGATGAGAGGTTCATTGCGGGAAGGATATCGTTTTAAGAATCGATTCTCGTGCCACTCACCGGATTGCTTCGATTCGAGAGGTTTTCGTTATGTCTCTACATACCTGAAACAAAAATGAAACGTTTTTCGTTAGAAAACTGCTACAATTTTCGGCCAATTCCTTACTCTATAGTATTATCACCGCTGGAGAGATACACCGAATTACCATTCTTTTTAACAACGTACCACTCGATTTGAATAAAGGCTTTTTTACAGTTCGTATATTTCACTTCTCCGCTTATTATCGTCCACGATATATACGTATATATACAATATTCGGGGTTGGAAATGAATTTCAAAGTTGCGCATATTTATGGGATAAATTTTCATACATCCGAAGAGTGGCGAGGAGCGATATTACGCAAATTAGCGGACGGGGAAAGTCAGCGAGAGGAGTACGTATTTCGTTTCCGGTGCGGATGGGTGTATCAGTGCCAAAAGGTGTAACGATTCCGAGATGCGGCGACTATGGGATAAAAAAACGGGCTAAAAGGGAAAAATCGAGGAATTCCGTGGACCGCGAGTTATTCGTTTTGGTTTCGGTGCATGTAAATGTCTTTTGTGCCTCGTTTGAGAAGGGAAAAGGTTTACGTACGCGAGTGTACGAGTTAAAGAGGCGCAGCTGCGCGAGAACGCGAGGCAGGTGGGTCGACCGGAGACAATGACGCAACGTTTGGATACAATCGTTATTAATTAACGATATTCATGGCTGAAAGAGAGACATAGAGGGAGAGAAAGAGAGAGAAAAGTACGTCAATGACGGTTTCCGTGCGCTCGTTTGCGAGATTCGTTTCTACGCGCATTTGCTTTATTATACAGAGTCGAACGAACAATGAGACGTGAACTCGAGTCTTATATTTTTTTTTCAAACATTGTCCATTCAGTCGTTATACGTTACTGCACTTAGCGCTCTCGGCTTTCCTGCTACACGCTTTCCGCTTTTTTTCATCCCTGACTCGAAAAATTCGATATCGATGGATTTTTATAATACTCGTAGCCCTCTGTAAGAGGTTCTAATTAGAGTTCCGTTCCTATTGATAGAAGAACATCTATCGATTCTCTTTCGCTATCAATTAATATTTTTTTTTTACGACGAAATTCCAAATTTCATGAAAACTCAAAGCTTTCGCCAACGGCGGTGTTATCCAACTGGCATTGTTCCATTCCAAGTACGGTTGAGGGATTAAAAGCGCATTACTTTGAATTATTTTTCCGGGGCGGCGATCTAACGCCGAGATCTCGTGAAACGGAATCGAAAATCGCGAATAAAGAGGATGACGGGAAAAGAGAGAAAGAAAAATCGTTGGACGGAAAAACATCCGCGAGAGGTTCGCGCCGTACGTTGAACCAGATATACACGCGACGTTGAAACTGGTTTAAAATTTAAATTAATCGTCGCGAACGCGCGGAATCCAGGAACTCGATGGCGAGAACGCGACGGTGGGGGGAGAATGGAGGGACTTAAATCAAGCCGCCGAGGAGGAACTTAACTAGCCTCGTCCGTCGTCACGTCCGTAATCCCCGGGATAGTTCCGCCGATGTATCGCTGGATGAATAGTCCGGGTGGTTGTGTGGGTCGAAACCAGGGGGCTGACTTTCTCGCGATCGATCGTGTCCAACCGTATACATACATGTCTACTATACATATATGTATGTCTAGCATACATATACGCACGCACACGGTTCAGAATTTTGTGCCAATTTTAACAGATATCCACTGCTGAGGATAATCCTTTTTAATTTTCAAGTTTAATATATTAACACTTTTAATCGGAAAATAATTACATTAGAAAAAGGTCGATTATATTCCTGTTTCTTAGAGTTTTACGCAGAAAGTATTACTGAAAATAGATAAAACGAGCTTGTCTTGCTTCAGTGACATGTGCTTCAAAGCACAACTTCAACCAACAAGACAAACCACTCGATACTTATTTTCAAGTATGTAACTTGCGTATACCATATATACGAGCACTGAATCGAAAAGGGGCAATACTACAGTGATTTCTTCGTTCTCCCCGAATGTCATTCTCCTGGAGTGTATGCACATCAAAATTCATTTCTAGACGATGCGTATCGGGTCCTTGAATTCTTCGATCCGACTAGCCTTCGACTCGAATCAGATATCTATGTAGACGTAGGCAGCCGCCGGACGACGGAAGCGAGGCCGAGATTTACGGACGTTCGATTTATCGATGCCTGGCGTGGGTCATTCTCGCTCGGTACGCGCTCGCGCTTATATAAAACGCTTACGTACGCGTGACGATCCCTGTTTGTGTGCGATAGCCGTTCGCACGTGACGCATCGATAACGAGAGCCAATGTACCAAGACGCCGTCGGCCGGGTGAGCGTACTATACGATCGCTTCGAAACGGGATAGCTGCAGCCGAGTTGTCGCGCATCGATATTTTACGTCGTCGCGCGTACGTTCTTCTCCCTCCTACCGCGAGGACATAACCTGCCTATGATCCTTGAATAATTCCGACGTATAATGGGAAACACGTCCGAGTTGACTGATTACGGTTACTTCCGCGATCGCTTAATCCACGTCGATCTAATCGCTCTAACGACGAATTCGATTTACGCGATATATGACCCTCTCGGTGTTGTTCGTTTTGCCCCTGCCGAGTAATAAAACTGTGAAATATGATAATTCGCTAATTGCGTGATGAATCCCTCTTTCTTTTTTCTTCGACGTCGGATTTTTCTCATTAGTGCCACTGCTCAGACGGATCGTCCATTATTTGACACGCGATAATGATCCTTGGTCATCGAAAAGAGGGATCGAGATAGTCGTTGAATGCAAAACTAGACGTGCGTAATAATCTGTTCTCGAGTCTTAATCTGTATTAATCGAAACATGACTCAAACGACTCAAAGCTGGTCTCGAAAAATACACGAAAACTGTATTATCTTATTCGGAAAATCGCTGCGATATGTAGAATTTTACCGATTTCCTTTCTCACACGGTAATCTCAGACACCAACGCGCAGGTGCAGGACGGTATGCGACTTTTTACGCTCTCTCGTCCGAACCGGGTTTCTCCCGTTTGTTTTATTTCGATCTTTTATTTCTTCTCCTCTCTTTCTTTTTTCGACAGAGCTCGTCACGATCGCCCGATACTTCCTCCTTCGCGCCAGGGCTCTCTCGAATCTCCGGCTGCGATCGACGGGCAATAAATTTTTGCGTCCGAGGGGCGGAGCAAAGAGAAAAAAATATCGCGATAATCTAATCCTGTACAGGATTATTTTTTGTTTCGGTTGAGTAATAAAATTGTCCAAGATGCTTGTTGTTCGGTGATCTTAGAATCGAGTAACTCGCGATGAACAACAGTTTTATCTAATTATATTATATTGAAGGGTAGAATCTCGGAGAGCCATCCGCCGAGATTCTTTTGTCGTTCGCGTCATTGCGGCTAATTCAAAATGGATCGCGTAGCGAGATAAATAGCGGACATTCTGACACGACAGAGGAATTATTTTGCACGTCCGTCTTTATATTTAGCGTGGAAGAAGGTATTCGACTGCGGCCGATTAATTACACGCTCGACGCGAAAAATACCGTGAAAGAGAATAATCGTCCAGCGAGAAAATCGGCATTCGCCACGCCCATCGAGCTCTCTTTCTCTCTCTTCCTCTCTCCTATGTATATTTAAGCGTGTCTTTCGCACATATAGAAGCAGCCGGGCCGAAATCGAGAAAGAAAATCGTCGCCTGGTGGAAATTCAGACGTCGGCTCGTATCCACCACATGTACGTATAGGTATACGCGAACAGAAGTAAATATATATACATATATATTGCAAGATCGCAATGCACTCTCTAGTCCCTCTCGTTCTTTAAATAGCGTCTATTCATAGGAAGGCCCGCGTCCGTGCTGAATGAACACCGAACGCAGAGACGCCAGGAACCCCCCATTCTCTCCCTCTCGGCTTGGCACTAGCGCGAATTCCGCAGACGATCGGCACACGCCGCTTCATTCTCCTTCTATCTCTCGAGCGAGGACCACGCGTCAATGCAAAGCCGTTCAAAAGTTCGAGGCCATCGCTTTCTAGATCTACCATCCAATATACGATATTGTCAACTGGCATAAAGGGATATAACCGTTACAATTTTTCTCGCGATGGGACTGATAGATATGAGAATATCGATCATTACCATATTCATTTGGATGTACAGGGTGCCACGAAAGAAACTTGTAAAATATCGAACACAAATGTTCTGTTAATTTATCTATTCCATTTGTAGTCATCGTGTTATTTGAATTCTAGTCAACAAATCTACTATGCATTCTAATACTGCAAAGAGGATATTTCGATAGCCCGATAAAATAATCGTTTAGTCTAACAAAATATTTATTGATTCGATATATTTTTCAGTCGAAAGATCTTTTCTTTTGTGTAACAAAAAAATCCTTTTGGCAGTATAAGATTGCATAATCAATTCAACGGAATGTTTTCCTCAGTTGTTCTCAAGACGTGTATATTACGACTCAAAACGCGTCTGTAACTCTCGAAAGACGTCTACGCATAGAAATACCAGCCCCACCTGTCTTGTTAATCCTGCTGGCCAAAGCGGGCCTATCCTTCGGCGACTATAACGGGAGCGCGATAATTCCATTAACGAGAGCGAGCGGCGGAAGTCGGTGGGGCGGGGCCTATTCGCGCCGTTATTCTCGCAACCAAAAAGTCAAATCCGGGCTCGCGCGACTAGACACGGGTCCCTGCCTCTCCGTTACAGAACGCGAGCGAGGATGGAGCGTCATCGCTATCGTTTTTTGCCCGATGAAATTAACTACGCGGTCAGTGCAGAGTCGCGCGGCGGGTCGCCGAGGGGTTAGGCGAAACTCGATACCGGAACGTAAATTATTTTCGCCACTCGCGCGCATAAATGTCGCGTGGCCCGTGCACGCTCGGCTTTATTTATCGCTCGCGTTTAAACACCGACGCGAAGGTTCCTCAGCAATTATCGTTACGTGTCACGGATTTCGCGATTTCGAACTGTCGCATTTCGCGGTTGCCCTCCGCTCTCGCATAACGCGGATCGTGTTCGAACCAAGTCGGACGTCTCGAGAATCAGAAGTGGCATTGTGGCGCTATTTTAATTATCTCATTTGCCTCGTCGGGATTTATTCGTTTTGCCGTGGATTTGGCGAGAGAGGAAAAACCAGAGAGTCGACGTTTCGCACAGAAAGGAAGGGTTTTTATATGTTTTCGCGACGAGATAACAAAAAGGGAAGAAAGAGGGGAACCCTGTCTCTTTTGTCCCAGTCCTTGTCACGGATACCGTTGTCACTGGCACGTCTGCGGGAGCGTCATGCACGATAATAACCCGCGTTGGTAATACAAGCTCGTCACGATCTTATACGGATATTGTATGCTATATGTATACAGATACATGTTGTATATAAGGACGCATCCGAGGGATATTGAGATGGGGAGGGTGACTCGTACTCATTGTATCCGAACATAAATAGTCGACGGGTTTCCAATCACCGAGAATCTCGAGCCTTCGTTTTACGTTTCCCGATCGATATCGTTGCGATCCCAGTTGATAAAAATATAAGACGTACGTACGTATGTTGGTATATAAGACACGTTTCTATCAAAGTACGAGAACCGAGGGTGAACGATTTTAATAAACACCCTATCGATGCCCGCGCTCGAATATGGTTCGCGAGATAGTATTGGCATAAATTAAATTCGGGATTTCGATTTCGCGTAAGGGAATGTCTATGAAGTTAGCCTAGCAATTTTAAATATCTAAAAATATTGAAATTGTGCTGAATTGTGC
>NCVS01000331.1:0-32583 GCA_003055095.1 Goniozus legneri
ATTTATCAATAAAAAAATTTACACTAACTCTTCAATATACATATGTACTTTCGGAAATTATTTACCTCATTGAAAAAAAAACGCGAATGACACACTTTAAAAAATTCTTAAAAAATGATGATTTTTTCCGGGCCCAAAGGTATATAACCCTTTAAAGCGAAAGATTGCAACGTACCAGCAGACGACTCTGTATAATAATAAAAAACGTCCCCAGCTCTCTCGACTCTGTATCGCAGTGACGAATTGTTGCGAATATTCGGCTGTCGATCGCAGAAATGCGGAAAGTGAAAAAATGAAACAAAATAAAATTTTTATGGGTTTTTGGATATGATTTAATTTTTTCGCCCGGTCACTGCGGAGCTCGAAACTCGCTTTGAACCGAATATTGGTTTTACTTGAGAAAAAGTTAGTAGGCGCTGCAAGGTGAATTCGAGGGGGAAACAAGAAGCAGACGCGAGTGATATCAATACGGAAACTGTTGTCTCAAAAGGACAGAAACTCCTATGAAGATCTAACTATTAGAGCGAAGGGGACTACAAAGACGATGGGAAACGGCTGTCAGGACTACATCATTATCGAAGGAATTTCAGTCTTGTCTTGTCGTCTCGCGATTCCGATCTCTAGCGTCTTCTCCTCCGATTTTCCACCTACGATACTCCTCCCTTATTCGATTTCACTCCTATTCGCGTATCCGTGCTTCTCGTCAAAACAAGCTCCTTCGGTGCCTACAAGGACAACCTCGCTCCCACGTACGTACGATGCGTAGTGTGTGCGCGCAATTCTCGCGTACCCACCCTGTCGTACCAGCACTCCAGACAGAATTCATCATCCGCCGTTGCATCCCCTACATTGTTAACTCTCGCAAAGCCAAGAACAGCTGTGCGTGAGTATGTGTGTTATCCATACATTGCGAAATGCCAGCACGCTCTTCGCGCTTTGGAGATACTCGTCGTTTGATATTATTTCCATCGTTTCTCGAATCACCTGGGACAAGTGTCGGTTAAAAGGATTCCTTGGCGCGAAGGAGGGCACGCCGATCGTTCGCGTGAAGAAAAAAAAATAATTTATCGAGAAGCGCGAAGGCCTTTTATTTTGCCGGACGAGATACGATTCGGGCGAGAGTACCGTGTGTATGTAAATTAACGGTGAAATAAAGAGCGATTTTTAATACCTATAGACGCGGATGCGGGCAACGAGAGTTACGAAATACCCGAGGACACAGAAACGAAATTTATATGACGCTTGGCGAAAATATAGGACACCGTTGTACTCTCGCTCTCGCCCTTGCGCGCTATACACCGAATATTACTTATAACGGGTTGCGGTATTGCATGAGTCTGGACGGGTTTTAACTATAGTTATTACGGAATTACCAGGTCCCAAAAACCTCCTCCGCAGCATCGTCTCGAGAAGATTGCACATAAACGTTCCTTCGCGGAATACAGCGAGGTTGCGTAGCGCTGTATTTTAGTTTCGACGTCGAAACGTTCAAGGTCGTGCTTATCTTTACGCGCCAGTCAACCAGGCGTTACGACAACCAAGAGAATATTGGCCCTTCTCGGTAAAATTATTTCCACCCGACGGAATGTTTTTCGATGCAAATCACAGCTGTCTGTAATAACGATGTTATAAAAAAGAAAAGGAGAGGGGGTTAGAAATAAATTTGAGAGAGGAAGCGTCGAGAGTCAAAGCAAACCGATAAGGGAAATTTGTCTGGAGCTCGTTGCGAAAAGGATTAACTCTAACTGACCGGATACCGTTTGCTCTAGTCTTTACTTTTTCATCCCCCGTTCCTTCTCTCTTTTTCCCATTCGTTCCATCTAACCCGGCACGTCCTTTCGGGATCACATCTCTACCTTTCTCTCTCTCTCTCTCTCTCTCTCTCTCTCCCTTTCTCTTCTCTCTTTTTCTTTCTTTTTCGTTTCATCCTACATTCGCGAATCGTTCCTTCTGAGCCAGCCGTTGCAACCCTATCGCAATCTCTCTTGCGCGTCCAGCATTTTTCTGGAAACCGTCTCGCTCGTGCCCGCGAGGCAATCGACCAAATGCTGACGCTGCCGGAGTTCGGTAGGGGCATGAAGGCGGCGCGTTTCCTCTCGCGCGCGCTCTCGGACCGTGCGGGGCTCGTCCAATGGCCAGGTATAGATACGTATGTACATCTGGTACATTTGCAATCAGGAACTACGGCCCTCCGGCTCGGGGAAATTAGCGTTTGCTTCGGCACCTTAAAGCCGTCGAGGGAGCGTTTGATCTCTCGCTGCTCCCACGATTTTACTCGCCACCGTGTGTCCCTATTTCACATTCGGGATGAAAGCATCGCTCCCGCACCTATACTACCGCACACGGTTTTAGATCATTGACGCGAACCCGCCGTGTCGGTAGTATCGGCGCAATTAAAACTCATTTCAGAGGGCTCCTCTAACGCTCGATAAATTCGCCTCAATTTTACACCCGCGTTATACCGGCGAATTCCGTGTAGGAACGATGAATCTCGAAATTCTCAGACGAACGCGCCTCTCGTTTCAATGCACCATTACGGTTAATTAAGATTCGAGAATTCGCTCAGAAAATTGCAATTATACTCTCGTAAATAGAAACTCTGTAATAATATATTAAAATTCTCTCCGGTGTCCTTCACATATCCGTTCCCTTTTTTAACAATTTAGACACGGGTAGATGTGTATCACGCGCAACGAATACTTGCTGCATAACTCGTGTTCCGCTAATCAAATTACCATAACTACCCAGGTTGAAAAGTAATTTAATAAATCAAGTTGTAATCTAACGAATGTGCCTTTGTACACGAGCAATATCACGGATATATCGTTCGCTTTGTGTTTCTGTGTTCGCCACTTCTGTTAGCTCGGCGACTTAATTAAGTTAGTTTGAAAGTGGTTTTTTCATGCAATATGTATCGTGCGCAAAGGGCAAAAAATATTTTACAAAGTTCTTTGATATAGAAGATTCATTTACATAGGCATTTGCGATAACAAGGGTAATACGTGCGCGTTTATCGCGTGTATTTACTACGCTCATTAAATACAGATTACTTGTTTGATTTTATCGAATTGCATAAATATATCGAACGAATTGGAAAAATCGCGATATCGCTGAAGAATGTTCCGAGAGTTAAGCTAAACTTACTCGCTCTCGCTCAATAAGCAATGACGATTACTGTAGTTTCCGTGCCGTAATATTCGCGATCGCAGCCTCTGCTTTATCGTTAACTCCGGCTTATCGTACTAGCGGAGCGATTATAATTAAGCTCTCAGAGTAAATCTAGATAAGTTTGAGAAAGCGGAGTTAAAAATCTCCTACGTAATTATTTAAAAAAGAAAATTGTCACGCGTGCGTCGTATTTTTCCTCCTGGCTACCGGGATACGGATATACCGATACGAGTATTTCACTCTGGTATATAGTACAAAATTAATTTTTAGATCCCGGCTCCGGGAAAAATTTATTACGTTCATTATCTTGAATAAAAATCTCGTTAATGTAGTCCTGGAATCTTACGAAATTTCGTTCACTCGAAACTTCAGTGAAACCCTGGTCGTTCGTTGCAGCGAAAAATTTCGCGTGCCGTGGAAAACTTTGCTATCTCGTTCCTTTTTTCGCAATCAGCGAGCCTCAAAATGACGGGTCCGCTTAAATTTAAAAAATTTATCGTCCGTAACGAATCGCGGTGAGCCGTGCACCGGGTACGTGGAAACGAATGGGAAGAGGGAGAAAATCGCGCTGCCGCGCGTCGATGGAGAAACGCGCCCGTCCGTTTAACATTTACACCCTGAATTACCTAATCTACTTTATGGAGCCACCATGACCGGGACCGATAAGTGAACCGGTGTGGCGCACGCATGCGTGTATACACTCGCCGCTAGATTTCTCTATGAGTCGGAAGCGTCCGTAAAACGTTATCGCCATATAATTAAAGCGTCACTTTACCCAAAGAGCGGATCACGGTAAATCAAGTCAGCGCGCGACGCCGCCCTTACGGCCTCCGCGACCTTTTCGAGCTTCGGGGGCATCGCACGACGAACGTGCCGGTAACCGGTAATTACGCTATCTCCCACGCGAAACGCTGTTAACGAATTATACCACACGAGAGATAAAACCAGCGAAGATATATACGAGCGTGCGACTAATTCAACGCCCGCTAGTCCGAACGCGATGATACCATTTCCTAAATTGCGAAATAATACGCGCGAGATAATATAATCACCTTTACGCATCGGCTTGCGTTTACACAGGGCGTCGTAATAAAATTGACGCGACTGTCGATCGCGTTTGCGTTCGTCGCTTTGACGAACAATTCGCTCATACGCCATACTGTAATCTCCATAAATCCCGTTGAAGCCATACGGGCTACGGTATAGATAAGAGATCGACACGAGGAGTAAGAAAAATGCGAGGAGGAAAATTTAACGCGATAGCGAATTCGCGATGCGGTAAGCGCAAAGCGCTAGGTTCGATTTAAGTGCGGTTGCCACGAAAATGTTTTATTGCCGTCGTTATTGTGCAATATGCATAGGGAGCTGAGAGGAGCTTGCGCTCACCCTGCTGTACCGATCGATATCCATAACGCAGGCCGTTCCGTGAAAGCGGCCTGGTTTCGTTGTTAAGAAACTGCGCGCAGGGACGTCGCGCATCTATATATGTGTGTTTGTACAAGGTGGATCGTCGCGGAGAGAGCGGGAGAGAGACAGAGAGAAAAAAAAGAGAGAGCCGTCTACTTCCATCCGGTTGAAACTCCCGCCGCCACTTCTGCCGTCACGTTCCGCAATTTCGAGGGGGTTGCTCGCGCGCTACACAAGTGTATAGCGCACACGTCGCCCAGGTAACACAACGTGTCGGGCGCGCTTTGCGCGTGAATTTTCCCTCCGCTTCATCTCCATTTCTGTCTCATTTTACCGCTTCTCATCGTGCACGCACTCTCATACAGGACGAATTCGGTCCGATATCGTCATCGGCGTCATCGCGGCATGCCGTCATACGCGCTGAAAGGATTTCGAATCATCGGCGATATCGCGTTGAAAGCGCGCGCGATTGGATCGATCCACTTTTCTAGCGTTTTTTTTTTCATTCGGCCGAACGGGGGTATGAAAAACCAATCTTTTTTAAAAAAATAAAATCGGAAAAATTCATTCTTTTTTAACACGTATGTGGATTGTAGAACTGCATTCATTTCTCCTCCCTCCCTCTCTCTTTTCGACACGTCGATTGTGCGAAAAACATTTTTTTCCTGATGCATCTGAATTTCAAATCGGATTCACGACGCGAAGCGTATTATCGACTCGCGGATATTTTCCGGAACGTTGGGTGATACGTGATGGGCCGAGGGGGAACACTTCAGCTCCGGAGCATCCGGCCTCATCGCGTTGGCCTAATCTCTAAGCAGCGTCATTAATCTACCGTGGGTCGGACTCGCGGACGCGAGCGTATATATTTACGGCCACCCGCGAGAACCCATCCTCGAGTATCCCAGAGATTTTTTCTATTTGCTCTCTTTCAACGCGCGCACTCGTACCCACGGAAGCTAATAAATCTCGCGTGTCGAAACGTCGAGATCCCGTGTCACGAAACATCGTGAATATATCGATGTACGAAAAACAAATTCGCTAAAAAACAAGAGCGTGGAGATGATATATAAAAAGAAGCGTTTATTTCGATATTCATAAATTTCGAAATTCACGAAATTCAGTTTCTGCCAATCTTCCGAGAGAAGATTTTGAAAGAGAAAAATACGCAATCTCTCTAAAGCTCTTGGCCGGGAAGCTTCGCGGATGAATTATTGCCGGTGAGCGGTGAAATAAGAGGATGGAAAAAAGCGTAACAGCCGGTTATTGACTTTACAGTAGCCGTAAGGACGTAGGTAAGTTCGGGATAAGCCGGCGAAGGAGGCGCGAATCGCAAGGAGAATAAAGACGGGTGCGGTGGGTATAAGAAAGTGGGTAGAAACTCAGGAGCTAATCTTAATGGTGGTAGCGCGTCGTCTTGTCATGGCGAAATCGTGCACGGGCCTTTGAACAGAGGGTGAGAAGAGAGAGCGAGAGAGAGAGAGAGAGAGAGAGAGAGAGAGGAAGGAGAAGTGGAGCCCTGAAATCCTAGGTAGCGGCTGGCTAAGGTGAGACGGCGCGGTAACCCGAGGCGTTATTCGAACGTTACCTAGCCACGACTGGCGATCCAAAGTGAAACCCAATACGTTCTGCTCTTAAGAAACTCCTTGCTTCTTCCTTTTCTCGTACCCGCTGCTCCTTCCACGAGCATCTCCGTGAATGAGAGGAAGGGAGACGAGGAAGAAATTCTCCGATCGCATCGCTAAAAACTCCTGGGATATAAGGGAGATCCAAAAAAAGAGAATCGACGAGTGAGAACGAGTCCGCCTGATATTCACGCGTCATAAAGCACTGAAACAGCCTCTACCTCGACTTCTCCCTCTCGATTCTCGAACTTCCTACTTGTCCCAGAACAACGTGTAACGGCAATCGAGGGAGTCGAGAAAAGATAGTGAAAACGCACCGAGTGAGCCAGTCAACGGAACCTCCTGCTCGATTTATCCGCGATTTTACGGTAACTTGACACTTGAAACAATTGGGGCACTGACTGTCGGTCCGGGAAACGGTTTACCGCAAATAAAACTGGCAGAAAGGGGATATGGTATCATCGATCGATTCTATGGGTTATCGTTTCGTCGAAAAAAATATGACTGTATTGCCTTTCCAGGAACGTATTAAAAAATAATCTATTACATCAAAGCCTGCGAGCCCGATCTGACATTTCACGTCGCGCGCACTCACGCGAGCGCACGGGATGCGCACGGAAGTGACTGCGAAGAGTCAAGAGCGTCAAGTGCAGTGCGTGTGTAATATCGATTTATCGATTCCCCATTCATCCCCATGTCGATATCGATTCGACTGACTCCGCTGTCAATTGATTCCAGCGTCGCTGATGAGTTTCAATGGCCAAGCCGAACAAGTCCCGTCTTTACTCCTGTGGAATTAAAGTTGAAAAAAAGGGGTTCCCCTTCCTACATATCGCGTATACACTCGTCCACGGAGCTCGTGAACGTCAGCTGGGCATCGGGGTTGGTTACCTATAGGATGAGAAATGTGTGTATGGCGGTGTGTTACGTTGGGTTAAGGGAGCGCGCCGTGTTACCAAGTTGTTGCGGCTTGTTCGCACAACAGCCATCGCGTTATCAGATTGAAATGCCGTTTTCGAAGAGGGTGCGAGCACGGCTCGAGCAGGAGTTCGTAGCATCGCGGAAAAGCCCAGACTCGAGGCCTGCGTCTCGTCGTCGCGCACTGCCAAACTCGGCGCGCGATACCGTGAAAAAGAAAACATTCTACCAGAAATGCAATTGAAGTGCCCGCAAAGCACTCGGTGTTAATCCCACAAATGTCTGCCTGCTCGTATCCTGAACATCCTACTCGCGACGGTAAAAATGTTTCTCTCTTTTTCCCCGTTTTATTGATGAAACTCCATTTTCCTTCTTCACATCTGCAAATAATCCAATTTTTTGATATATCTTTGGAAGTTTCTTTCACTTTCCCGTAATCGCAGCGAAAACAAGCAATACGCGTAGAGCTGTTTTCGAAGAAGCAGCTTGCAAATTTTTTGTGAATTGGATTGCACTTTGACAATTTTTTGTTTTTTTTTTTCACCCAATTTGAGACCAAATATTACTTTACCGATATCCACGTTGAAATGCGAGGGCGAAATTAGAAGCAGCGAGACTTTTTCTCGGAAAAGGCGTAAAACAACTCTAGCATTAGTCAGAGCAGCAGTACGAAACGAGACGGAGCGCTTGCGAATACTGTAAACCCTCCGTGGATAGTAATTACACAATCCACTAGAAAAATCCCGACGTGAGTAATCCATGCGCGTATAACGACTCGAGTTGTCGATCACGGCTCCGTTGACGCGGTTAGACCGTGAAAAATCATTTAAAATGATGTTTTAATATTTTTTTTTTTTTTTCGTTTCTTTCGACGCTGAGCCCAATTATTTTGCATCAGTTGGTATCGAACAATGGAATTTAACGATTCGGACTCAAGGTGCTCGTAACTCGGGAGTGGCTCGTTAAAAACTAATAATTGTCGACGCGGCAGTTTCGATACCTATTAACAATTTCGTGTAAAACACACACACGCCCGGGTGTGCACCCGTGCGCATATACGCGCGGGTGCGCACGAGATAGTAAACGTCGGAAGCACGTGTGGCGACCACCGGATGTGCTATAATTTGCAGCGATGCACTGACACTCGGCAAGTCCGATTTTCCTATCCCTTTTACCCCTTCGTACCTAGCTCTTCCTTTCATTCGCGCACGGGAGCAGACATTCGCTATTGAGAACGCCAATTGGACACCGGAAGTCGAGTAGACGGCTGGACTATACGAACCCTCGGGAACTATATTTTCAACTTCGACTATAAAATGAATTTTACCATGAGACCGTTACCGTTGATCAACTGTACGACATCCTATATTCGCTATTATAAATATCAATTATAAAACCATTGAATGATAATTATTTTCATATTTTTTTACCGAGAAAAAAGTTATATTATTAAATCGTTAATTGATTGTTAAAGGAAAATAAACTCGATTACTCACGGTTCAATATTTTTGAAATATTCTTACTCAAAGAGCCATCGAAAACGTGCTAGAATAAAATATGATTTTATGGAATATCGCTATAAATTGTTACCCCTGATACGAACACCGTACGTCTATATACTCGTATGTTAAAGTACACGCACCATTTTTACCCCTGCGAGTCTCGACTCTCGACGGTAGTCGTGAATTTAATGTAGAGGGTGTGCGGATACTACTGTGGAAGGTTGCGTCTATGCGAGCGGCGATTTTGCGTTGAAATTAAAGAGAGGAAGGTCTGTCTCGTTCGCTACTTCAAATTGAAAGAGCGCGGTGTTTTAGAATCGTAGACTATCGCTACTGGCGGTGTATCGACGAGAGTGTAGTTGTGTATGTGTATACGCAAACGAGGACGGAAAAACGAATCGAATTTGCTTGAAGCTATCCCGATCAAAATTCTCGTTATTCGTAATTTGATACGCCCTCCGTAGTGTACGGAAGCTGAAGTTTCGTCATTTCTTTTGAGAATACGAGGAACGGGAGGGGTTGGGAGAGTCATCGATGCATCGTGGTGTGAGATACAAGGGGTGCCATATATCGTCTCCGTCGACGTTCACCACGACACACAGTACGAAAGTATTCGCAAAAGCCATGTGAATTAGTGTGGGTGTATGCGCGAGTTTCTCCCCTTGCCGACATCACGCACTTGATGTCATCCGCCTCCAGCTGCGCCAGTGGATGTCAATGACTCGGATGACTTCGTGAATATTCGTCGTCAGTAACAACGACGACGGTGACGACAGTGAAAAATCGATCAGCGGTCGGGCCTAGTCTGGTGAGGGTGTCGACTCCCCTCTTGCCATATTTCCCTCTCTCTTTCTGTCTCCTGGCGCTCTCGAAACGACACGTTAATATAATTTTCTTTTTTCATCCCCTTTTTCCCATTCCAATTTCGTAATAAAAACGGTACACGTTTTTTTAATATTTTACGTAGCCCAAAAAATTTTTTTACCTTCGTTAACTTTTTATAATGGAATATTCTCAGAGAAGAATGAATTTCATACACGAGCGCGAGACAAATGTGCATTCAATGCTGTCTAATACAAAAAAAATAATGGAATTCCAGAATGATTTGTTAAAGAAAATTTTTTTCTAAACGCAATCGCTTTAACTCGGATTTTTACACAGAGCCGTCAAATGTGAGAATCTCAGACAGGTTGACCACCTCGGCGATCTCTTACAACCGGCGTCTGCTTCCTCCACATTCTCATCAACCCCCTCATTCATCCGGTCTACGACGCGCGGCGCGCACACACACGAGCGTGTACGCGAGCCAAAGTGCACCCCTATGTACTCCCTGTGCGCATGCTATATAGCGTATGCCCGTTAACTCCGAGACTGCGTGCTTTTTGAGTCGCGTCACAGTCAAGCGAAATTCGTTCATTCGACGAAAAAAAAACAGAGAATAGAGAAAACGAAAGAGTCATGCCACAAGGAAAAGTCAATACGAAACATTCTGCTTCGCGATTTGGACGAAAATTCAATTAATAAGAAGGCAAGAGGGAATTCCGTGTATAATTCTGATCGCTCGTGGTTTGTATAATTACCGAATATATTTCGCAAACTCACCAAACCGCGCGTCTCGTCGCTACGCAGAGAGCATTAGTACCCACCCGTCTCTGTTGTTGCGGCACGTACGAGTGTCCGAGATATACTCACCTGAAACAAACAATATGAAATATTCATTACGACTGTTTCCACTTAGGCAAATACCAAAGTTTACTCTTCCGTTCTGTTACGATGGTTCTCGCACGCTCGAGACGCGCACTTCGTTGTATACGGTAGGACCGAGGGAGTATAAAGCGCTAGTCACTCGGACACGCGTCCTCGTTTTCGTACACTTGGCGAGTCTTGAGAGGCGAGTACCATCGGACAGAACGACCAAACCACCGGCCAGGGTCTTTTCTTTTAATTAATTTGGGAATTACCACGAAGCCTGCCACTCCTCCGCTCTCAGTTTGCATTACGAACAACTTTTATAATTTTCCTACGGAGGAAAGTTAGCCGGGAGATTCGTAGTTAAGTATGTTGCCAAGAGTCCCATTTTTTCCTCGGTAAATTAACACCACGCCTCGTCGTAACGATTTTCCGGTATAATTGTTTTGAATTATGATTTACGCAAGTGCTCGTGAGCACCGCGTAAAGGAATGAGAAACGGTAATACGCATAAGCGAGTTCCGCGCGAGTATTCGCCGTTACGAACCAATCTAGCGCAAGTAAGATAAATTTCGGGCTATCTGGAAAATAGGGAAGCTCGGTGTGGGATTTCGGTTTATTTCGAGTAATTTTGCTTATGCACGAGACGGGTCCGAGACGGGCGGGAGAAAACGGGTTACAGATATCGGAGGTAGAGAAGCACGGACCGTCGACTCTGGTGTGAGCACGTAGATGGAGAAAAATTTGACGCATTTTAAAAGTTTTCGCGTAAATGGAAGGAACTCTGTACAGAGCGGCTGCCGATGCGCGCCTCACGACTCGGATAGAAAGTGTGTTATCAAGTTTCGTTCTATGGTTATTTCATAACCGACTACGGTATAACTCAGGACATTCATGCATACCTTATGTCTATGCGAGTCCACGCGGTGTTGGCTCAACCTCGACCCGCATAAACACCCCTCGGTGCTTCTTTCGTCCTTTGAACGCGCATTCACGCCGCGAGCATATAATGCGTTCGAACGTTTCAACTTTTCTCGTTCGGAATTCCGTCGAGCCCAAGGTCGTAAAGATATTCGCCCCGCTTATTATTTTTTTTTTCCTTGCCTCATCTAGGTTTATGTACGACACGCGGAAAGATCGAAACTCGATTACACGGCCCCCGAGGTTGACGTTGATTTTCACGACGTTTTATACGCGTATCAGCTTGTATTTTCGTCGTAGACTCACGCGCGAAACTAGGTTGCACTTCTACTGCGTCCCAGCGCCAACCTCCCTGCCTCGCGTCAACTCTTATAAATTGAGAAGTTCACCTGCAGCTGCGCGTGACAGTTAATTAAACGAAACGAAAGAACTTGTTTTTTCATCGCGTTAGAGCTTTCCACTTGCGCGATGCCACAACGCGTTCGGAATCTTAATATTATATCGCGCTCGCGAGAGGAAAATGCTAAAATAGACTCGAATACCGCATTTTGCATTACAATTGAAGAGCGCGAATGTTTGGAGCTATTGCGCATTCATATATTCGGTAACGTTTATGAATTTTTTTGTTTCGGATAATTCACCCGTTTCCCGTACTTTGTTCAAATCCGCTCGAAAGAATAGCCGTGGAGAAATTCGAGCTCGCCAGGTAATCGCGATTTTTAATTCCGTTATTGGATATCGGTGGAAAAAAGCGGATCGTAACGATCGAAATTAGAAGACGCGAGAGTCATCGATGTTAGCCGGAAACGAGCGAGATTACCGTGGAGCCATAAGGCATAGCAATTAACAATTACCCAAGATTAGGATGAACTTTTGGTGCGTTTGAACTCGCAGCGAAATACTCGACGCTTTTCAAAGTGCTTTCGCTCCCTCTCTATCTCCCTCGTTCGGTGTCTTCGTTGCTACAAACGAGATGCAACTCTAACGCGGCCTTTAATTACGACCAACGATTCTGATTCCAATTCGTGCGCGAAGCAAGCGCCCACTCGTATTACAATATCGCATATGCAAATCGATTCGGGCTCGCAAATGCGATTATCGACCGTACGCCGTAACCGCTACGACCGCAGTGCGGGAATAAAAAGTAAGCTATCGACGATTTTCCGCGCGCAAGAAGAAACTGCAATAACGATAGTCGAAAGTGGTTCGATCGCTTCGCCGCAATCATCTATCATTCTTGCTGTTTACCGGCAAAAACTATTCAATTTGCCTGATGGAAAGCCATTCCCTTTCATTCACGCGCGTTCATCGTCGAGCGTTCCTCCAGACTGCTGAATTCGATGTATATTCGAGGCACCTTTGCCGACCTCCCGCTAGTCGGTTCACCGCCGACCTCGAGCCAGCTACAGACACACGTAAACGCGCGCACATACGCTCTCGCGTAACCACCTCTCGAGGATTAACATTTGATCGAACCCGCTTTTCATCGATCTCTCGTTCTTTCGAAAAGCCGAGCGATTTCAATGACTCGCAAAACGTTCCTTAATTTTCTTTCTCATCTTCGGCCTCGTGGAGGAAAAAAGAATTTACCGCGTCTAATAATTTAACCCGCGAGGAGGATCGATGCATACGTAACGGGGGTGAAAGGAGAGACAGACTTTTAGCTTCTCGCTTTTCTCGAGAAAAGCTCTCTCTTTCGTCGTGGCATTCGCGCACGTATGTGCGGCACGCCCGGCGACAGATATTGCTCGATGAATAGGTACAAAGACGGGAAACAGGATCGACGCCGAGAAAGAGAGTCGCTCGGGTGCGCGAAAAAGGAGAGGGCTAGAGTAGGCAAGTGCGTAATTGAGTCGCGTAGTTGTCTCGCGCAGTATAAGCCAACCGCGCAAAATCGATGGGAATTCGAGTGCGAATTCGACGCTCTCTCAACGCGCGTATATCCCCCCCGCACGCCCCGCTCTACGCATTCGTCGTGTATATCGATTCGCGCCAACTCTCCCGTACACTTACTCCCAGAGCACGCGCACGCGGAGAATTCCTCATAGGGAGGAAAATATTTTAATACGCGTCTCGTCGGCCTCGCGCGAGGATATATAGGAGAAATTTTTTTTCACGATTCGTCGGATTCCAATGGAGGAAAATAGCTTCACGGTCGAGCAATTTCGCGATTGACGATTTAAACGTCTGCGCGAACCTCGCCGAGCGCACACGCGTGTTATATCGAACGATTGATTATTAGACGACGTTCATTAACCACATTCCTGGACGAGCCTGATGATAGAGCGAGTAATATACTATATACGGGTGTATGTACGACCGGCTATATATCAGCGCGAGATTTAATCGACGCGCGCCTCTCGATTGGTCGATGAAGACGCAACGAAGGAATTTCGCGTACGTCGCGCCAATTCAGGTATTGATAGACCAAACTCGCGCGCACGAATATCTTTAATACATAGTGCACGTAAATAAGTTGCCTAGGCGACGCCGGGAGAGGAAGAGAAACCGCTGAATGCGTTTAGGAAGGACGACGAGGCTTTCCGGGCTGACCAGGTCTCTCGGACTCTCGCGGAGGGTGAGAGTATACGCTCTTTCTCTCTCTCTCGCTGCGGAGGAAGGGTTGAAAAGGGGCTCGAGGGCGTTCGGCGGGGTGAAACGGAGGCGGAGGAGGTGAGGTGGGGTAATCCACGCATCATATCTCACCGGTGACAAGCATTCATGACCCCGGGTACCCGTAGCCCTCAATAGCGAACGACGTACACCGACAAACGCTCTTCCACCACACTCGCGCGATCTCCCTCGCATCCCTTAAACTCACCCCTTACGCTTATACATATAGACGCATACGCGTACACAACCATTCGGCGTCTCTTCCTTTCATCCGGCCGCGCCGATTCCTCCTCCGTCTCTATTCTTTCGTGGATTTTCGACATGGCGCGTTGGAATACGGAAGAAAGTAGGAAGGGGAGTTCGAAACGTTTTCACAGACCAAAAATCGTTTGCGGTGTGCGTAAGAATGAAATACCGCCGATTCCGGAGATGGTCTGTTGTTTCGCGTTTAACATAAGCCGGATTACTGGAAAACGCTATCGTGTATTTTGCTAATTTTCCTCCGCCCCTATCCACGTCCACATTGGAAATCTCTGTTGGGGAGAATAAACCATAATTCGTCCTGCAAATTTTTCTGGCTTTGGTCGAACCGCTTCACGGTAAGAGTATTCACATCGTTGTATAGATGCGAAGTTATTTTCGACCGAGCATATTTAACGGTCAATACGAAGCCGCACGAAAAATATGATACTGTATTCGAACTCGTACGATGCGCTTCCTTTTGCGAGACGCGACAATGGGCAAGGAGAGCGAGCGTGAGAGAAGAGAGAGGTCAGGGCGACATTAAAGGCGAGTTAGCCGTCCGCGTTACTCTACCGGTTGCCGTAACCAGTGTCGTGGGTATTAATATTGTCACGTTACGTTGATAAATAGTTTTGGTTAAAGTTGGTGGCAAGCTTCCAGGACTTGCCGGGGCATCACGGCCGAGGCATTTCGAACAATACAGTGGTTACCAAGGACGAGGAGGTCCAGGTAACGATATCGCGGCATAGCTATCGCGCGCTATCCTGGATGTTCGGAATTTCCGACAACCGCCATTATCGGTTTTTGCCCTAGACGTTACGTAACAAAACTCACGGAAAATTACGGCCTGAATTTCAACCCGATGAACCCCAGCTGTTTTCCGGAGAAAAAAAATTAACCGATTATTTTTTTCAAATCTATAGATACACCGGAGATCCCGCATTGCCGAGTTCGTGTAGGCCGGCAACCTCTGGTGTTCTTTTTTTTTCAGCGTTACAGCACAGTCTGCACGCGAGAGACTCAAGCGATATCCCGGGGATCGGTCGTTATCGTTTTATTATCGAATTCCAGTACGATGCCTGACGATAATATTCCAAGGCTGAAACGGCGCCATTGGGTATCCTTAGTCGGAGAGCGCCAGGATTCCGTGGAACATAAGCCCGCCTTAGAGACAATTCAATTAGCCGATATGATCCTGCAGGTGCGTGCGCCTGAGCGCACCGATGGAGGGTTAACCATGGACGCGTATTACAAGCCGATCCCAATCTTCGTTGCAGCGGCTCGCCCTTTCTCGGAGTATGTAGATGCGCCTCTAACGGCCGAGGTAAAACCGAGAGCGCAGTTTTCCTTTAAGCCAGATCGGTATTAGCCAACGCCGTGAGAGGCCGATCGACCAAAACGACACCGGGATTACGATCATAAAACAACAATTATCCACTGTCGGCTTTTAATATCGTTTCCCTTCTAATTTCCATACCCACGATTCTCACGGCGATTATTCCGTTCGGGTCGCGCGCATACGAGCCTTAATTCGAGAGAGTAAGAGCGGCTCCGCAACCGTCTCCTTTATTTCAATTTCTTTAATTAAGAACCTGCAGTGAGTGTCCGTCTAGCGACGCTTTTCCTCTCTCTCTCTCTCTCTTTTTCTCTCTTCCCCCTGCTCTCTTTTAGCCATTCGCAACGCTCGTTGATAAATCGACCGTAGAAGTCGTATTCCTCGTCCCTGTAATTTCGGCATTATAATCGGATCCGAAAAACAATCGCGTTGTACGAGTAATTCGGCGTGAATGATTTTCCTCTCTTTTTTTTCAAGGGCAATCGTCCGCGAGCTACCGTGTAAATCGATACCATCGTCGGAAGCGAGTAGCCGTGAATCCGTTTGTTTTGGTTCGACGTGAATTTCGTCGACCATTAAATTAAACCCAAACAACAGATACTGGCCGCGATCTATATAGGTGTGTTTGTTGCGTAATCGTGCTATTCCCGTAGTAGGGGAGCTCTCTCGCACGTTCAATACACACGTCCAAGGAAAATCTCACGGACCCGAGTCCCAGGCACGTCTTGCCAATCGCCCGAGTTCCTTCGTTTTTTTCCACCCTCCCGGCCGCGAAATCGAATGAAAGTCGTTCTCGCGAGTCACCTCATTTTCTCACCCTACACGTTCCTCGATCGACCGTACGAGCGGAGAAGAGTACTCGTAAGGGCTATCGTTTTTCCTCTTTTTTCTTACGTATAAGTTTCCTCCGTTGAATATGGAGCAGCTTACGCAAAGTAAATCGCGTCGAAATTTAATCGACGCCCGTTGATATATGAGAGGCGTGGACGATTTTTTCAATAGTCCCGCGCCGGGAGTGAATATGCGGAGTTCGATGGAAACGAGGTCGGTGAGCGCTGCCGCGAAGATTTACGACGATCTCGAAATCTGTCATGAGATGTAACGGGCGCGATACGGCAGTGGCGCTGATAGAATTTTACCGAAAAATCCGCGCCTCGGTCCAGAAATCCCGCCGGGGGAAGCGGGAAAGAGCAAGTGCGACGCGGTCGGTGACTCTTTCGGGCGGCGGGGCATAAATCACCGCGTCAAAAAGCCCAAATACGTATATACGCAAGCTCGAGGCTCGAGGTATAGCATTCGTGGGCGTGTACGCACGTGCGCCAGAGTTCGGGCTCCATCGTCGATCGTCAAGTTTAAATGAACGCGTCACGTAGGCCCGCTGATTTATCCGATACTATTTGTTTCGTTCTCCTCGTCCTCTCTGTTCCCCTATACATATACCGTCCATACGTCAGCTACTCCGCCGGTGCGGAAATTGTGGCATCGAAGAAAAAACAACAGTGGCGAATTTTAATCGATAATTTCGGTCGGTGCGGGATTACGTTGTCTCTTAAATGACTCCGTACCAGCTAGGAGATGCCAATCGACGACGCGCATTCCTGACGGAACGAACCTCGCTGAACCAATTTGCGAGAGCGGAGGAAATAAAATGAGCGAGAGAAAGAGAACGGGTAACTGCAGCGTGCCAGCAGTTTTCCCCAACGGGAAATCTACGGCAATTTTTCATTGCCCGACACGACAATGTATCTGCCTACTCCACCCGTAGCGACAAAAAAAAGCCTCGTCCCGCTATAACGCGCGGATACCCGCGCTCCTGACGTAAAAGCTCGCGCTCGAGGGGGAGGGAGCGGATGAAAATCTCGTACTTTGTTGACTGTGATAATGTTTTCATTATTCACTGGATTATACGTGACGCGTGCGGTGAAAATCGGCCGGGTCGGTATTATGCACAGCCATCGATCCTGTCAAACTCGACTGATTTACTAGCCGACGCGGTGTAGCAAAAATATCGCTCGGTAATTTTTTCTTTTTCCAGTTGGCAGTCTTGCCAACGCTCTCGCAACATCGTACATACGTCGAGGCCGTCGAGATATTAATAAATTTGTCGATAATGCACGTATAATTCTATGAAATTTTCGGCGCACTTATACGCATATTGTCGAATAACGAGGCCCCTCTCGCGCTCGAATTAATAAATTTGCTCGCTGGGTCGCGTGTGCGCGTGCCGTTGACGTGTTATATCGAGCGTGCCGGGGCGCACGCGTGGCTTGGCGTCGCGAAAAAGCTCGTAAAAAGCGCACCATGCGTTATAGCCGTATTATACTTTCGAAAAATAATAACCTAGGCGTGTATCGACTTGGAAACTCGCTCTTCATATTGAGGAATCGAGAAGCCTCCTAGCTTCCATCCTCTCTCTCTCTCTCTCTCTCTCTCTCTCTCTCTCTCTTAGCTAGCGTCGTTCGATGAGCGAGGAATATATAATTTTTCAGCGACATGCCGGCGATTTCGAAAAGACATTCTCTCTCGTTCCCTCGGTTTTGCAATCTCGTCGAACGTTTATGGCGTACCCGCCGATATGCCCTTATAGAAACGACGACGGACGAACGACGACACTTAATGAAATTTCCTCGCTCGATAAACGCGGGCACCATCGCAATATCGTCGAGCTATATACGTATATACACACGCTTGCGAACGAACCAGAGACGCGACTCGCAAACTGCTCGTTACCGGAAGTTGCTACGAAAACAATATTTCATCGATAATTAACGAACAAAAATTTTTGATAACTTTGGTATAATTAAAAGCGAAAAATGCGAATTCTCGTCGCGAGAATGATTTGCCGTGAGTCGGAAATCGATGGGTGTGGAATATAAGGGCAGGATATCGATTTGAACGATTCGAGGCACCAATTTCGCGATAGAGACGGTTTTCATTGCAAAATAAGCTGCTTTACAAACCCCCTTACCGCTGTGGCTATGCCCTCTTTGACCCCCCCTCAACGTGCCAGTCTATATACGACGGATACACGATCCGTCTACCGTAGGATTAGGTAAATCGGGTTGGCAGCGGTGCGATGTGCCACGTCGAGAATCGCGAAGACGCTTCTGGGCTCGACTCTCGCGGAAATGCCTCCCCCCTCTAGAACTACCCCTTTTCGAAGTCGGGTCTCTATTTACTCTGGCGTGCGGAGAGAGCGAGTAAGCTCATGCGACCGTCGGAGAAACGATTCCTCAAAGCAAAGGGATGCTTCGTTTTCAACGAGTGGGGCGGAGTGAAAGGAGAAGGAGGCGTTTGCCAGAGAGCGCCAGCTAGTAACGAGATACACGCGACAGTCTGACGAGGAACTATAGCGTCAAAAGGGTTCGGTTTACAAGCGACGTAGCTATAAACTTTGACACGTGCTCTCTCTCTCTCTCTCGCTCCCTCACACCTCTCGTCTCTCGATACACGCGCTTCCCGAGGAAAAAAAGAGAAGTATAACTGGTAACTGTTGGTATACGCAATGTATATGTAGGTACGCAAAATTGGCGCGTCCGTGCGTGAGAATCGTGAATATTAAACTCTACAGTAGCAGAGAGGGATTGTTTTTGGGGGAAAAAGAATTTCCACCCCATCCCTCGACTATTCCAAAAATGAACTTCCTACATGTATGGTTATAATATGCAGGAAAAGTTTTCATAATATCGCGTGAATTTTCGGAATAAATGTTTGCAGAACGAGATGGGAGATGGAATTTACGGGGTAAAGTCGATTCCTCTAATGTTCGGTCGCCATGCGAGTTAAATATCGACCCGCGAACGAGCGAGTTTGCCTCTGTACAGTGGTATGTGTGAAAGCGCTCGATGAATGCGACCCACCGATGAGCGACGATATGGATGCTCGCTAGACGACGTCACGGAGACGATACGGACGCGGCGCTTTTAATCGAGTGTGAATGAATGCACCTATCCTGCGTCATATCATACGGGGCATGTAAGGTACATCAACGAGGATGATGTCAGAAACCTCGTGACCCAGTATCATCGAATGAGAGATTCTCGTATACGAACCGATACGAAATATGCGGATTTACAATTCAGTGGTTACTGGACACATTAACTGGACATATTATTTAATATTACTACTGGCACCAGATGTTTTATTTATACGTTGACTTGAATTATAGCTTTTGAGTACACTCGATCAATGGCCGAATACGCCGTGGGTCGCGATAAGAAAACGGGCGGTTTTAATCGAGTGTAAAGTGAACAAATACGGCTAGCTGTATTTCTCTCTCTCTCTCTCTCTCTCTCTCACTTCGCTAACGCTGGAGCGCTATTACGTCCTCCGAAGTAAAACAAACAAGCAGGAGCACCGACGGTGTAGAAGCACGAGAGGTGTGCAACCGTAAAGTTTATTTCTCAGCGCGTCCCGAGACGCTTCGAGATTTTTTTATCGTTAATTCTCTTCTACTTCCTTTCTTATTTCTACGATTTTTTCCCTCGCACAGACCTTGAGAGCTCAGAGACGGTATTTCTCTCGACGAACCATTTCCCTCTATTAATCGAACGAACGAACCGTAGAACTACTTTGTTCGGAGTCATGCGATCAGATCGATGTCGAAAATACTTTCGAGGAACGTAACTTTTCCATTCGTTATTTAAATTCGCAGCTACGCAGATTCATCGCAACAAATTACGACAAGTTACGCAAGAATATGTGTTTCGTTGCAAAGTTTCTGGTTCGGTCGTTGGAACCTCTACGTGTCCCTCAAAAGCGTGAAACGGGATAAAGTTGAATTTAAGGTGCGTTGCTGAATTATATTCAAGGGTTTTCACGCGTCAGTCACGTGTGCGAGGGTGTTACGAACGAACGAGCAAGAGAGACAGACAGAGAGAGAGAGAGAGAGAGAGAGCCCTTTGGTTGGGCGACGTGGTCTCGCTCTCGAAACTCTCCGCGTTAATCAACGCCGAGTCCCGTAGGTACCCAAAGTTTCCTTCGGTCTTCATTCCTCGATCCCCTCTCTTCACCCCCGCATCGCACCCTGAAATTACGGAGTATTTTGCTCGGTCATTAAACTAATGCTCAATAAGGTGACTGGTTACTCACGGGCTCTACCACGATCCGAGCCCAGTCGGTACATTATTATCGTTTCCCGCGAAACGATAGCTTAATCAGGGGCCCTCGTGCGCCTCAACTAGACAGTAACGTACAATCACGAATGTGAATTTCACTCCAGCAGAGAACGGAGAGAGAAGGAGAGAGAAAGAGAAACTCAGTAAAAAGAATAACCTGGAGTATCACACTGCCATGCGTTTATCGCGCCTCGCACCCTATACATCTGACTCTCCTGGCGTTAGGATAATTGGATGAAAGTATCGCGCTTGAGCGCGATACGTCAGTCAGGTCTCTCGTGTCTTTTTTCACTCTGCATATACTCATTCGCCATTGTGTAAACGTAGGAGCGACAAATGAAGCGCAGGATATAATTGATTCTAAAATACACCGTCCGCGTGCCACGTATATCGCAGATATTTTCACCGTACAAACGACGACTCGCTTTTAACACAATTAATTTTCACAGAAAGGGTTTCACATCCGTCAATGAAGGATAAGCGAAAAATGAGAAAACTTTCTCGTTAGTAACCCGTTACATATTTCACCCGGAACAATAGAATTTCATTTTTCTCGCTGACAGAAAGTAAACTGGGAGAATAACTGCAATTTACTAATGTTCCCTTTCCACGTTTATAAACGAACTCAATAGGCATATCGGGGGAGCGATGGTCGGACGAAAGTTCGACGACAGCTCTCGCCGTGTCCAGTTATGGATTAATTGTCCATTAAGGGACTTTGGTCACGGGTACTGTCGGCTCGCGAGAAGTTGGTAATTAGAAATTATCGACGAGCAAAGGGGGCAGATTTCGCTCTGATTGGACTTCACTGATCGCTATTGTTGAATTAGAACTTAACGCTTAGTGCTCAGTGATCATCCGGTCGATATGTACGCCTTGTTGGCCAATTTTCGTGCTCGCGCCCGCGACAAAGGGACCGCGCGGTGGTGAGCTAGAACCGATAAGCCAACGTTATATTACTTTGGCGGAATCAAACGTCTACGCTAGCGAGCGCATCGTGCCCGCACTCGCGAGTATATGTAATTGCAGCTATTCGCGAAATTTACGATCTCGCGATACTTGCCGAATGATAAGTCTAGAGGAGGAACTTTAACGGTCTTAGGTTTAATCCGCTTAAAATTACACGTTTAATCTGGCAGCAAGAAGAAGGGATAACGTCGACTTGACGTCGTAATTTCATACGTCGAGAATGAAATATTACGACTGCGAGAAGGGCAAGAGCGATGCGCAATGAGAGAATTTATCACGGTCGGTAAGGATGCATATCTACGAACTACTCTGATTTCGATGAGAGAAAAAAGTGCCAGAGTCGGGATTGAAAATATGCTACGTCGTCGACAAACATTCATAAAAGTGTTATCATCGTAGAGCTAATAAAGTCGCAAAGAATCGATGGGAAGAAAAATATTAGCGTATGCAGAAATTTTCAATGTTTGCCGCTCCCTGGATGTAACGTCGCGCGTGCATCGAAGACACGAGAGTACACTTCCTCTACGCGGGTTGGCACAACTCTGCGTACACTACGTATACAGTAGCTTTGTTTAAGCCGGTATTATTGAAGCGGAAATTGAAGTCCGACGTTTTCGCGAGAAGGCAACAGGCGTTTGACTCGCGAAATCGACCGTGCACGGAACGCTCGCGATTCTCGCACTCGTAAATCGTATATCTCGGACTTTGGTTCGTAAGCTGAAATCCTCGTGCGATAGTTCTCGAATGTGTTCGAATCAACATCTATGTTACCGATGCAACGGATTTTCTGCTCTTCTATTTTCGCAATTTTCCTCTTTCGGCAAATTTCGAGATCGCTTTTACTGTGAATTCACTGCGCGTTACATATACCTCCGGCAAATATCCCAGAACGAGAAACGAAGCTTCGGTGCTGAAATCGTAACGATTAACGAGTACGAGAAGAAAAGGAGAAGAAAATAAAAGAAAAGTCGTTAAAGCACCGCAATCTGAAAAATTAATTTAAAGTAGCGCGATGCTTTTAACGCAATCGCAATTCCTCGCTCTGCTTTTTCGCAGCGCATTGCGCGACTCGTTTTGTTACCAGAGCTGGTAATTCCCAGCCGTGCTATAATTAGCGCGATCATTTTTTTCCTTAATTCCTCTCCGAAGCAGCCCAATTCGATAAAACATATCGAGCTCTCTCGAAGATCGTAAGCGAACGGTGAAAATTTTTGCGAGCTCGTTATTTTCATCGCGATACAATTTAGTCGAAATTTCACCGGTCGCGTACCGAAAACCGCAAACCTCTGTGCGAACGCTTACTTCTGCACCAATTGCGTTCGCTCGGATACGATTCTCTACGCGAGCGCAGTTAGCGCAATCAAAAGGAACTTAAGCCACGAGGAGTCGAGCTGCGCTTCGGAGTGATGAAGAGAGACAGACGAGAGTACGACGTTATGTACATAACGCGTATCAACATATGCGCCGATAGAGGACGATCTTGAATATGGATGACACGTGTAGGTGTGCGTCATCAGTCCGTGTGCACCCGTACTGCCTCTATTAAGGTCTTAGCCTGGAACGTAAACGAGGAAATTCGACTATTAAATGCAACCGCTACGACACCGAGCGCCGTCCTGGTGTACCTCGCGCTTCTACGAGGTCGTCGTCGGGAGATTGGTACTTCGATATCTCGCGCGAGCACCGTTATCCGTCGACGAATCAAAATGCAGTTGCCAAGTTGCTAGGATTCTACGTAGTTTCCAGCGCTGGGAATTCCGTTACTCCTACTTCCGCTTTTTCTCTCCTTTTTTTCTAGAATTTTCGTTGAGGAGTCGGAGCAAGAGGGAGTGGGAGAGGAAGAGGGAGATGGGAGAAAGAAGATATAGAAAAAAATCAATCACGCCCAACTTGTTCGCGATTCCGCGGAAAAATAAATACGGGAGAGAAAATTCGCGGTGTCGCGATCGCGGATGTATATAAGCGGTCCGAGAGAGCGTGCCAGCGCTATTATTCGAACAGTTATTGGTACGATAGCGGGTATCTGCTGGTCGTGCATCATAGAGCCAACTCTACGGTTGTCAGGCTGATTTGAGCGTGCTCCCGTGGTTCGCTATCTCCCCCCTACGGCCCGATTTCGCGCACCACCCGGCTCGCTTCGGTGCCACGGTCCGCCGCATAAATGTATGTTTCCAGGATTTCTGGTTGTCCGCCGAATGAATTATGGAGGCTCGGGTCCATGCCGGGCAATCCGAGATTGCGCAGTCGCGAAAGGCCGAGGGTGGCTATAGTGCCGTAGAACGAAAGAGAGAGAGAGAGAGAGAGAGAGAGAGAGGTGAGTATAGCTAGCTACCATTAGCCACCTTTAAACGCAGCTGCGGAATTTGTAGGTACACAAAAGTGATATCGACCGGGAACCGAGAACTGCGGATATAGCCGTCCGGGATAAACCATCAACGGTATTGGGATGGCTCATTTTCCGACGTTTTATTAGATTACGGGAGCAGAGATGCGCCGAGAGATGTTAAACTTCTTGCCGGCGAGACGAGCGCATGGTCGGGATATAATACGGATGGAGGCGAGTTTGCGAGGCCATTTGGTTCGATTGGACGGCTCGTCAGTGGGAAACGGAAATGATCCCGCGGGGGGTTCGAGAGGCCACTTCCCGGCCCGACATTTCGACGGCCGGGTATGATAATGCCGGCATAAACCCGCGCCCTCACTCGCCGCTACCCGTATATATCGTCTTCGACGTGCGCGCGAAACGACCGGTATGGATTGTTCTCTCGTCTCGATGCTCGCTGCGCACCTTCGAAAATTGGATCTCTGCGCGAATATATTTTGTTTACGGACGTGCATCGGAATTGAATTTTTTTAACAACCACCCTTCGCCTCTCGCGAAAACTCTGCCGGTCACGCTCCCAGTTTTTCCAGTAAACATCGAGTTGTAAACAACGCAAGTTCGAAAAACAAAAGACGCGATAACTGTTTTGCGAGATGGGCGAGTGGCTTGTACGAGCCGGGGAGGGCGGGGGAGTAACGTTACAGGTGAAAATGCGAACGACAACGGCGAAAGGAAGGAACGATAACGAGGGACTGTACACACTTATTGCCTGAGTAGTTGCTGCTTTCTGTCACAACAATTCGCGGAAATGGGGTCGATAGGAAAGGACGAGATGCTACAACGAGGTATACTGTTTGGAATGATCTCGACACAAGGGTACAAGTGCCTTCTCGAGCGGTCCTTGTTTTCGCAGCATTTCCAGCCATCGCGTTGAAGAGGGATAGAGATAGATGGACATCGTGTCGGCGAGGCGAGGGGAGAGAATCCGAAGACCGATTAATCGACTCTACTTTATGCTAAACGCGATCGACTGCGTTTGCTTTGGTTTTGATTTCCCGATTGGTGTAGTAGACGTACGCTCGAATCGTTCGGAAGAATGTAAGAAGAGAGAGCTGGTAAAAATCGTTGTCTCTGGAGCATCGGTACGTGGCGTTTAATAAAACGACACCTGAGGCGCATTCCGAAAGGAGCGACGAAATTACAGAAAAGCCGAGTGTTCGCGAATCCTTTGAGGGTGGCAAGGAGCGCTTCTCGAGTCGTGAATAAATAAACAGTCTTCCGCGGATTAACTCGAGTAGGTACTCTCAGTCGTAGCCCGAGTACTCCATGGGCCCGCCCGCCCGCCCTAGAGAGTACTAACGAATTCGTGGTAAACACAGAAAATTGTTGGTAAATCTCCTCGAGAGGGGAAAAACGCCCTCCGGTGTGTTTCCGGCTCAAAAAAGCGCCCTTAACCTCAATGTTATTAGATGGCAGGCTGAAGAGAATGCAATTGCCATCGTACTCGGCGCGAAAAGCGAGGGAGCGCGCGCCCGCGCGCGAGGTACGTTGAGATGAAATTCCGACTTTCGATATTGCTTTCGAAATGAAAGAGCCGAGGACTCGTAATCGCGGCTCGAGAGCTAGTATAGCGCGAGTATCCCCGTGACCGCGCACGATCGAGTTCGCCGTTTCGTGTCTCGCCTATCGGGATCCATCGTCGATACTACCTCCCCCTCCCCTCTTGGGCCGGCGTTTATACACGCGATAAGCGAAGACTTTGCGATGTAAATTTACGCGCGTGCGGTTTAATTTAACCAAGTTCTCTTTGTTCAGCGCTTTTAGCGTAGCTAGCGCTTTGGCCCGAACATTTATGTCGCAATTACGTCGTAGCAAAGTGATGGCGTCGCCGGTTTCGGCCACGGTTCACTGGAAAAGGCACTGCAATAATAGCGAGAGCTTAAATAATAATCCTGACGCGAGGACCTTTTTGCCGGCTCGCGAGCAATGGGGAAGGATAGGGAGAGAGGAGGGAAGCGTTTGTCCTCGAGCAGCCGCACGCTTTCATATACGTGCACCTACAAAATGCTCGTTGCGGCGAGAGCGGTAGGACTGGTCGCCTCCATGGGGGAGGAGGAAAAAGAACTTTATTAATGTTTCACAACGTAAATTTTCCACGAACAAGGACGGGATTCGTCGCGTACTGTAATGAAAACGCGCTACCGAAAAATGTTTTTAATACGTTCCATAGTGCTAGATAGGTGATTTAATACTACCGAGAGATTTGTTCGACCGCTTCCTTCGTTGCGTTCTCTTTTCACTTTTTTGCGACGAAATCATAATTAATGAATTCGCAATGTTCGGAACATGCGATTACGTAGCGCGCAGACGCAGGCGAGAAATTTCGAGATAAAGATGTTTCCTTTCAAGGATCGCGTTTGACGATTGACGAGAGACGCTTCAACGAGCGAGAAATTCGTGAAATTCTCCGTTTATCGCTATCACCACCCACCCCTTTCTCGTTCTTCCTCATCCGCGTCACAGTCGCTCCTTCATCCCCACCACGTCACCGGCACTTTATTCCCTTTTCCTCGGATTCAGTTCCTACCCCCCTCACCACTGATTGACTAATCAGATTCAACGTGATTCTCTCTCTCTCTCTCCCCCCCCCCTCCCCCTCTTTCACTCGCTTGCACTCTCGTCTTGCGGTTCGCGCTTTCCGACTGATTGAACGCGATTAGGTCGTTCCGATAACCCGATTGAATTTGGATTTATGGATATTAGAAAGCAGGCGACGCGCGTAATGCGGATTAAGCTGGAGAACGCGCAGCAGAGAGGAGCTCCTTCGATCGGACGCGCGTGACCGCGTGCAAGGTAGAAATATTTATCGATTCTCGCGCACAACGGGGATTCTTTGAAAGACCGTCATCGAAGTGGCTTTCGATCGTCTTTTACGCGCCATTACCGTCAACATGTTTTCCGCGCACGTGAATCTGAGTTTGCGGGTACCGGGGTGTAATTACAACTACGCACGCGGCTAGTATAATTAAGTCGAGTATATTAATCTTTCCGGCGGGTAAACGTTACATCGAACGCAAAAACTCGGAGAAAAAAAGGTTATAAGACGAGCGATAATAATGAAAGATAAAAAAGAAGACAAAGCAGTCTCGGATTAGCTATTAAAGCGTTGCATAAAGCATATCCGTCCGGTTACGGAAGGAGAAAGCGAGAAAGAAAAAGAGAGAGAGAGGGTGTGAGTGGAACGCGAGATGCTGCGGGTTATATTGCTGACGAACTTGACGAAGCGTCATCCGAGACTTTGCATCAAGGTCTCTTCGCTAGTGTTCCTCGGTCCATTAACAGTTTTGTTTTCCATGTACTCATCCTGGGCAGCCTCCGTTATCCCTCCGCTACTCTCTCTCTCTCTCTCTCTCTCTCTCTCTCTCTCTCTCTCTCTCTCTCTCTCTCTCTATTGCTCTTTTTCCCTCACCTCGTCTTCCACTCACCGCGCGACTGAACTCGCGTATCCCCTTTGAGCCGAGAGATATAGCCGAGCCATCCATTTTCCCTCAAACGCACCGTGTAACAGACGCTTAGGAACCTCCGGCTAAAGCAATTAGACGGACAGATATCCGGTTTCGCGGATATAGCCCTTCTCCAACTCTGACCACCCTTTCGGCAAGAAAACGCTTCTTATTCACTCTCTTTCTCGCTCCATCTCAACCTCGCTCGTATACTGCGAAAACTCTATTCAGTGAAAGACGAAACCTCCAAACGAAGTATCCGAAGAGGATCCATCGGATGTCATCTCGTTTCTGTAAAGTTCCTCATCTCTCATCCCATTCTTATCGTGTCTCGTGGATGTCCATCGTTGGACGACAAAGGCGGCATTATGGTCCTTTAATGAACTACAACCGATCGACAAAACCGACCCCTTTTCCCTATTTTGCCTCTTCCGGCTCGCCCATCATCGATATTGTTTTTCTCCCGCATCATCGATCGCCTTTACGAGAGTGTAATAATTATTTTCTTCCCATTGATTATACGTCCCTTTTATGAAAACGGAATCTATTAACGTAACCCATTACGGAACTCGCGCAAACGATTTTACGTTTTCCACGAATTTTAAACGCGGAGCGCATAATATATGCGCGGTTCATTTCGGAACAAATCGATATGGAAGTTGTGTCGCGGTTTAATTCCGCGAAATAACAGTTTCTCAGTGTTACACCATTCGTGATCACCGCAACCAAATCGAGAAAACACGGTGGAATATTTATACAGGTATTAACGGTAAACGTCTGTATTATCGGTAATTTAGCGATTTTCGGGTACGGGATAGAAAAACAAACAGAAAGAGTAGAGGGTATTGCATTTTGAATTATTCTCGCTGCCCAGGCAAATCAAACGATATTTGAACAAATACCGAAAACCGACACGCGATAAATAATCAGTCGATGGTGTTACGGAAGCAATATTAATTTGTCATTTGTCGCTAAAGCAAATTTTCCGTGTCGCCTAGCGCGCGCGTATCGCTCCGGCGAGTTTTGCCCCACGACGGTAGCCGACGTAAATACACCATTTGTAATTACCAAAGTAAACCCAATTCGTATTTGTTATCGGTTACACCAGTTTCCATTCGACAATAATAAATTGTATTCGTCTCGGCGCGCGTACCTCGTTTCTTCATCGTCGAATGCAATTTATTTAATTCGATTTCGCGAGTACGAGCTAATATCGAGAGATTCGTGTGCAAGCGCATACACACTCGTTCTGCCATGCCGCATGCCACCATTGGCGTATCGACGAGGGGCCATTCCGATTAATCCATTTATATTTAACTCGTTAATTCACACACCAATTTCACACGGCGCTACTTTGCATATTAGCCGGACGCATTCAAACGACGCATTTAAAATTCAAATTTCGTAACGACCATTTCTGTTTATGAGCGAACCGTAAATTACTCGCGTCGCACGACAAATCGTCCAAGTTTTCGTAATAAAATGATAATGCCATACGCGAACGAGTGGCCCGATAAAATGCGAAAAAAGCGGAAGGAGTGGGGAATGTACCGAGTGCCGAGAGAGAATGATAGACATGTCGGTGCAAAAAAATTTTACATTTTTCTTTTCCTTTTTATTCACTGACAATTTCACGGTAGGGCTCAGTCTGCTTCCGGTGATATCGATGGCCCGGAAGTGTCTCAGGAACGCCAACGGAAGAACGACTCATCGGCCAATCGCGTCACGTAACATCGACTCTCTCCCCCACTTCTTCCCGCGCTCTATATCGTTCCTCCGTGCCAGTTCTCGTCGCCTCCTCAATTTTTTCTCCCGTCTCACCCTCCGCTGCACTTTTTTTTCTATCTTATTGCTATATTCCAAAGGACTGCGTTTTTACCCCTCCCTCCTCTTTCGCGCTCCTTCTCTATTGCACTTTTCCGAACGCTCGCCGATGGAATCGACTATTGCGATCGGAACGCCGTTTATTAAATTTCATCGTACGTCCTCGCACGGAGTCGAGACGAAAATCTAAAAATTTCGATCGGGGAACGGGAAATATATACGAGAACCGCGAATTAACGCGTGTGCACGCGAATTACAAGAGCGAACGTGAGAAAAAGTCCGAGCGCTCGACGGCCAACGAAAGTTAGGTAAGAGGAAGACTGGGTAAACATAGAGAAATAAGACTCGTCTCTAAAAGCAAAAAGTCGACGATTCGCCGAGCGCAATAGGTTTTTAGATAACGATCAGCCGGTGCTTGGTGATACGAGCGCGTTCAATTGGCCGCGCGACAGGGCCGTGTACAGAGCCGAAGCCGAGAGCCCTCCGCTCTATACCCTCTTAGTAATCGCGTCTATCTTAACCCTCGGGATGGACGGCTCGACATGTCAATAGGGTACAAACCAATTTTATCCTTGCTCGTCGAGGAATCCCAGCGTTTCTCTGCCCTCTCTGTCTCTCTTACGCGCGCGCTTTGTTATCCGGCTTCCTCTACTTTACGCGTCCTCTCTCTCTCCCCCTTCCGTCCTTCGCGGCTGACCCCGACCGCGAGCTTTCTCATCTAGATAAGAGCGCGCGCGCGCGCGCGTTGCGAGCTCTACGTTGCCTTATTGGCCTATCGGCGAATCAATAGACTCCTGTCACCGCTCGATTATTTCAGATAGCCAAGGAAGACGGGTATGTCCGCTATCTCCCTTACTTTTTTCCCGTGTTTTGCTCTATCTCCTTACCACGTTCCGTCCCTTTTCTATCCACCGTAAACGAAAGAGCGAAGGTATAGAGAAGCGGCACTTTGCGCTAAACGAATTTCACTGGCCGCTTCGCTCGATCGCGTCTCGCGCTATCTATAGCGACTTATGAACGTGAAAAATCTATGAAATGATTCATCGTTCGAGTAATTATTTTATAATTAGTCACGGCCACTACTTCGCAGATCTTCGGAAAAATAACCGATGAATATCGAAAATTCGTGGCAGAAAAATTTATTCGTTCCTTTCATAAGAAGTGTCTTTTTTTTATAAAAATGCAAATTTAACCAAATCGATAAAGACGCGATCACGAACCCCAAGCTGAATTTCTAATCAGGCATTTTCCGCGTTCGCATCGACCGTCGTCGTATTTTCTGTGTGTATCCTGGCGAGCTGCGCGAGCTTTTCCTGTCTACCGCCGTCTATGACATTAAACCGCGGTCGCATTATTCAGATTGCACTTAATATGTTTACCAAATTGGGCGAGATTATATCAGCCACTTGTACGCGCTTAATAGCGCTCGCGCACGGCATGTATCACGGCTGTGTATTATACTATACGTAAATATAGTATACTGTGAGATACGCGTGGGCGTACATGCTCGCGTCGATAGATGCGTCCTTGTTTGAAGATTCGATGCGTACAAGATATCCTAACCGGACGGCTCTGAAACGAATTCCAGTAGAACGTAATGTACCCTGAATTGAGAGAACTAAATCAGAAGTTGATATTCGTTCCGTTTCGGTAAGAATTGGAGTGCTTCACCGCATCGCAGTTGTAATCAACCAATCGCTGTTCGTTCTTAATCACTCGCGCCACAAAGTAAATACATTTTTCTTCCTTATTGCACGACGACACCTCGAGACCGGTTCCCAAAACTCGGCTCGTTAATCTTATTACGAAAGTACAGGATCCCTGGTTTACCGTCCACCTCTGGCCTCTCGTTCCACGCCTCTCCTCCCTCTCGCGCGGAGAGAGATTCGCGATTACCTCAGCGAGAGGAACTCGATATACGCCGCGGCGCCGAATGCCTGACCTCTGGCAGAAAAACCGTGTAATTAACCGGCGACGCGCGCGGCCGCACTTCTTTTCTGGCAGGAAGTCATTATACCCCGTCAATTCAGTGCATTCGAGGATAACGTTCAATTATGCTAATTCCCCTCGGGCAGATATAATCATTCCTCCCGATCGAGGCTAAAACGCGACTATGTCTTCCTGCTCCGTACGTCGAGATGATCATTTTTACGAGTGAATTTTTGTTCCAACTTTGGCTGTATTTGTTTCGAAACGAATACTGTAGTTTCTGAAAAATGCAAATTGTCGAATCGTGCTGTGCTAATTTGTTTTCGCAAGCGTGGTTCCTCTCCGATATCCTCCTTCCACCTCTTTCCGCTTAGACAATAAATACTGGCGCAAGCCCCTATCATCCTTGGAGCACGGCCGAGTTGCAATCAGGACGTCGTCAATCGTGGGGAGTAATGCGCGGCTGTCGATGGCTCCCGCGAGAGGTAAATATCGACTTAACGCTCGCGTTTGCACACGTCGACGTGTAAATTTACATTCGCGAGAAGGCGTGCCGTCGCGTACGTCTTCGCTGTCCCCGTGAATCGGGCGTCGTGCGCTTTCGCACACCGAGTACCGAGTAAAATATAGCGAGAAATGCCGATACGCGCGCGCGTAAATTAACGATATTAAATGTGATTATATGCCGAAGCCATGAAAACGGCCAATTCGTCTCGTGGCCGTGTCCTGGGTAAAAATTCTCATCTAATAAACTCGGTAAATTAAACGGTAATGCGTAAAATGAGGAACGCGCTTGACTTAGTGGCAAATGCCGTTCTATAGGTATACACGATCGGCACGATTTGAAAACACACCGTGGCGTCTAATTTACGATTCTATGCCAATTAACGGCGATCGCGATTACGCGTGAAATTCGTTCGGGGCGCAATGTACCTTAACGAATCGGGGTGAAGCATCCCCCATCCTTCTCTCCTCTCCTCCGGCGACTTCTCCGGCACTTCGTACCGACAATCCACTCTATAAATTAAGACGCGGTATTAAAGAGTAGCGCGCACGATTCCCCCGTACAATCGTAGCTCGTACGCGTGGCCTATGCGAGTATATACACGCATTAATCAAATAAAACTGACGTGAAAGCGGACTCGCAAGAGCTCGCTTTCACGTGCATACTGGTGCGATATAAAGGACTCCGTATGCGGAACGATCGCGACAATGCCGACCTACTCGACACCGGCAATTAACGATCGATCATTGTGCGATAAATCGAAATGAATTTTCTTTTTTTTTCCTACCACGAGTAATCGGCGATTTCTTTTTCATCGAAATTGGCTCGTTCGAGCGTGTCGAAGAAATCAATCGATGGGGTCCGTCGCGCGGTGGAACTGTCAGCGAGAGGAGTACATAACGTCGATCAAAAGGGTGCGGAAAAAATCGAAAGGGGTCCGGTGCACTCGAGGAGAATGCAGTAAAAGAGAGAGAGAGAGAGAGAGAGAGAG